>JAYXIM010051016.1:0-180078 GCA_037575425.1 Anastrepha fraterculus
AATATACAATAATATAAAATATTTGCAAAGCCTTGCTCAAATTACTTGAAAAAGCTTGTTATAGTCGAGCTCATGCTCGAAAATTTTCGACCAATGAGTATCGAACAGGTGCGCGAGTACTCGTTGCTCATTTGCCCGAGCTGTTCGAAAATATACAAACAAAATCGAGAACTTTGTAAAGCCTGAACAACTTCGATAGCTACAACGACTGAAATAACTGGTGTGGAGTTCTAACTTGTGAGTCGCAGCCATGCTCGCCGATAATATCATATTTTGTGTTTATAATAAATAAATAAATATATTGAAATTCGAAAATGAAATTGAAATTCAATGATGGTTAGCTTGAATATTGCAATAAATCGATTGTTAAGCGGGCGTATGGCAAGTTGCGCCGTCTTGTTTCAACCAAATGTCGGCGATATTTATCTGATTAATTTTTGGAAACCAAAATTCGTTCAGCACGGCTCGCTAACACTCGCCATTCACCATAACGGTAGCACCTCGAAAGAAATTAGGGTCGATGAGGCCGCTAGTGCTTTATGAACTTCGCGAACATATCTATTATTTTTTCAAGATAATTTACCCAATTTGAAAGCTGTGCTTTAGCGTTAAACGAATCATGATGACTTGCCAAAATTCACTGAACAGATATGTAAATAGAGTTTATCATTCTCAGATGTCAAACCATAGTTATCGATATCGATAGTTCTCATGCACATAAAAAACACTCGATAAAATATTGTTATTAATCTTTATTTATTACAAAATAATTTACAACAAATATTATAAAGCACGAGCAACAAAGCCTATCGATTTTCGAGACTTCAAACTATTATAAAATTGAATTTGTAATATTAATTGATATAGTCACATAACCATGCTCTACCAGCAACATTCACTACCAACAACACACCCTTCCTTATAATACGTTCACATATGCATTAATCACCTATGTATGTATAAATCCACCAAATTAATCTACCCGTTCACATATGGCAGATTACCTCCAATATCTACAATCAACTGTCAATCTGCGTTGAGAAGTTTTTCTTCATAGAAATTATTTTGGTGTAATATTTCGGTGGCTTTGGTTTCTTTAATTATTATTAATGATATCAAGAAAGTACAAGGAGAAGGAATTTAATAGCGCAATAAATTGGCTGCTAATAATAAACAGTTGGAGGAAATCCGTATGCGACGTTTACTGAGGATGCAAAAAATTATGGCAGCAATGCGCATAGGATATTCTATATTACATTTTATAATAAGTAATAAAAGGACAAAACATTTATGGACGCACGCTTTTTTCTGTAAAACGAATCCCTAATTAATAATATTTAACAATAATTTTATAAGAACTATGTTTACAGACCAGTTTTCTTTGCCGGCATCCATTTCATTTATTTTGATGTTTCTCCTTACATTCGAAATAATAATTATCACAGAAATTAACACAGAAAATACAGGGTTGTATGTCAATAAGAATCGTTATTATCTGGGATTATTTTATAATCTCAGATTTTGGGAGAGAAATTTTGTATGGGAAATCGGATTTTGAGTTAAGCGCGAAAAAGTAGATTATCTGCTTCTATGTGAACGTATTATTACTTATTCTCTCCTTACCTCTCCCACTTATATTCCCACATCTCTTCTTCAAGTTTCTTTTTGTTACATAACAATAACAACAATTTACATTTTGACTCTCACTATTAGTTTTTAAGCTCATATTTGTTAACTTAGTTGTAAGACCTATGCAACCTTGGAAATTATTAATAAAGCTACTTTCAAAAAGAACGGATTATTATTATACTTAATATATTATATACCTATACATAAGTAAGTTTAAATATAATATTTAAGATTAATTTTGCTAAAAACAAAATGTAAATTATATTAGCATGAGAGTCACTCGGTTTGTTTAGGATAGAGAGGGATGGAGAGTACGTTTGTGTAAGGCTGGGGTACTGGGATGGTTAGTGGGGAAATGTCGCAAAAATGACAGACGGGCTGCAGTTCTCGTTTTATGATGGAAAAACATGAGTGGCCTTAGTATGCCTAAGACGAACCCTTGTATATACATATTTTATTTTATATCATCGTGGTTGTTGAAGATAGCCTTAGAGGAATTCCATTGGGGTTTATTTGCTTGTAACTGTGATTGCAGTTGAGGCAAATTTTTGTTTAAGTATGTTATACGTATGTATGTACCTACTTATGCAATTTTTCATTTTTTTCTTCTTTTCTTCATGCAGGCCTGCTGATGCTAATGAACGCTGCCGAAGCTCATCATATCACTTGCGGCACAGTACCCTTAGCTGGATTTTCATCACCTAATCCGGGCGCTTTATATGCACAATACGATATTACCCCGATCAGCGCAGTGCAATCAATTGAATCTCATGTATACATACATACATACATACTTATAAATTTTTTATAACACGCACGCAATGATTTATTGTATTCGTTTATAAAATATACATATGTACATATGTATGTTTTGTATGTATTGTAAGACTTTGGAAGCTGAAACACAATTTTAAAGAGTATCAAATCTTTTAACATTTTTGAATTTGATTTAATTTTTAATTTATCGTTGGGTCTTAGCACAAAAAGGGCTGAAAATCGATATCTTAGTAGCTGGTGATAAAAAGGAGTATCGAAAAAAAGTAAAATATTTGAAAATTTTTTTATGAAATCTTCAACTGATATTTTTCTTTTCGATCTTTGCAACTACTGCAGTCGATTTTAAATAATTTGACTATATACGAATACTTTTGTAGGAAAAAGGAACAAACAGAAACACAAGAATAAAGTATACAGCGCGTGTGTAAAAAAATCAATTTAAAAATTATTTTTAAAAGTATGTAGATGGAGTATGTAAGAGATTATGTACATATGTGCCTTTATTTTTTAATGAACTTTAAATTGTTTTGTATTTTTTTGTTTTTTCTTTTTTGAGCATACAAACATATGCAATTTTCGCTAACATCTATTTACACATTTATGGATTATTTTGTGTTTTTACTAGCAATACTTGAAGAATTTTGAATAACTAAAATCAAAACGAAATATACTTACGTATAATTTAATTTTAGGTTATGTTTATTAAGCATTTTATTTTGCACTAATTTGTGTACTTAAGAAAGCATTTTAAGCTGCCTACATAATTTTTTGTTCGAACGAATTTGGAGTAAATGCGACCGCGAATACGAGAGCACAGTTTCTTGGACGTACATTTTACTTTATTTATAATTAGAATTTTGAATTTTGACACAACCAAACATTAGATAAATTGTACTGAAAGCATATTCTGAGCAGTTTCACATACATAATCGTACATAGAAAAAAAAACCGGTTAACAAAAAATAAAAAATAAAAAAACAATATCGAAATAAAAATAAATTTAAAATAGTTGTTGAATTTTTTGAAATGCATTTAAACGCACAATCAATTTTACAGAAATCGTAATGAATACTGCTAATGGTGAGAGCATATGTATGTGTCTTCATATGTATGTGCGTGAATACCACAAAGAACTATTTATATATTTACATATATTTATTATAAACTAATACAATTTTAGTAATAGAAAATAAATAAAATACGTATTTACTTAACTGTAAGTTCTTTTTCTCACAGAAAATTGTGTAAACATTCTTATTTTATAAAAATCTGGATTGTAAAAAAGGTAGTAAACGTTGTGACAATTACAGCGTAAAATATTGTAAAAAAATGTATATGATCGTATTAGGAATTATTTGGACTCGAAATTATGCATTAAAAACATACGTTAATTTAATGAACGCAAATAAAGTGGTGAAACAGAATTAAAAAAGCGTTTTCTCCTATGCACGTTTTTTTCAACCCATTTACTGTAGTACTCATCATGTTGTTGTTATAGCAGTAAAAACATTCCCCATACATGTACGAAGAGTTGAACGCTGCGCGTTGAACCTTGGGCTGCCTCATTAACTTCGACCAAGAATCTCGATCCTTTGCTGTTTTTCACTTCAAATATATTGGCGACAATCCATGTATTCCTTGGGCGACCGCTTTTATGAGGCTCTCTACAGCTTACTATAGCAGATCTTTTTTGCGATTTCGTTTGGGTTCATCTTCAGAACATGTCCAGCCCACTCAAGACGCTGAAGCTTGATGTAGTCGGCGATTTAGAAGTCGTTTAGCTCAGCTAGGCATTCAACGTTATAACGTAGGCGATAGTTGACGTGTTCTATCCGTACCGGGCCAAGCATGCGGCGTAGAATTTTTCACTGAAATATGTTAAACGTTTATGTTCATCCGCCATACACATCTCTCAGGTTTCAGAAGCATAAGTAAGGCAAGGCCTAATTATTCTTTTATAGAGTTTCAACTTCGTTCGCTTAGAAAGAAACGAAGAACCTGGAGCCCTGATGCGTCCGTAGAGATGATAGATCGAAGATATTTGAACGATGCCGCCCGCTCTCAAAAGTACCACCACGGCACTCACCGTCATTAACACCCAGGTAAACCGCGGGCTCAACCAAAACCGCCCCTGCCTAATAGAGTTGGACTTAAAAATGGCTTTCGACACAGTCAGCCATGCCACGCTACTAGATGACATTTGACAGTCGACACTCCCGCCAGGGCTAAATAGGTCGACCGCGAACTACCTGAGTGGTCGTCATTCGTCGGTGCTATTTCGAGACCAAACATCAAAACAGAGGAAAATAAAGCAAGGAGTTCCGCAGGGTGGTGTCCTCTCACCGTTGCTTTTTAACTTCTACATCTCGAAACTCCCCCAGCCACCAGAGGGAGTCTCTCTGGTCTCCTACGCCGACAACTGCACGATAATGGCGTCGGGCAATTACATTGATGATCTATGCTCCAAGGTAAACGACTACCTCGCCTGCCTTTCTCGCTTCTTCCAACGAGGAACTTACAACTTTCCCCTACTAAATCCACGGCGGCCCGCTTCACCACCTGGACAAAGGAAGTCAAGCTGCAACTTACGGTGAAAGTCGATGATACATCAACAACCCCAGAATATTGGGAGTTACCTTCGACAGCTTGCTCTCCTTCTCAGCGCACACAACCGCTATTGCCACTGAAGTACAGAATCGCAACAAGGTCCTCAAGGCGCTGGTCGGCAGCACTTGGGACAAAGAAATGTTGCTATCGATTTTCAAGGCAATAGGCCGACCGGTTCTAAACTATGATGCGCCTGTCTGGTCGCCTGGAACCAGTGATTAGCAGTGGACGAGCTACAGGACCGCGACAGAATGTCTAATAATGTCCCCAATACAACATCTTTACGACGAGTCCCATATTCTACCTGTTAAGGAGCATAATAAACTGCTCAGCAAGCAGTTCCTGCTAGAGTGTTACCGCAGGTCTCCCCATGCAGACACCTTCTTGAACCTGAGCCACCTCCAAGGCACGTCAGGAGGCAGTTCCTCAATTACGCGGACGAGATCCAGGACAAAACAGACCGACAGCTACTGGATCGGACAGTGTACAGACAGACAGGCAACGACATTCATCGGGAGACCCTTACCACCTTCTTAAGCACCCATCGCAGACGAAGAGCTCCAACTTCCCCGAGAGTCCCGCGTAACCTTGGCACAACTACGTTCTGGATACTGTACCAGTTTAAACTCCTACTTATTCAGAATCGACCCCGGCATACTAAACATATGTCCGGCATGTGAAGGCACCCCGCACGACACTAACCACCTCTTCATATGCCCCATCAAACCCACTCATCTAACACCCGTCTCCCTCTAGACCCAACCAGTCGAAACAGCTACCTTCTTGGGCCTACCGTTAGATGAGCTAGACAACGACGACCGGTGATGACACTACACTGACAGGGCAAAGTTACTGCTACAACAACAACAACACCCAATACGGCAGATGTACATTTATTTTGAACTTTTCCACCGCACACACATTTTGTTTTTGATTCGTTCATGCGGAGCTCAAAGCTTCAGGCAGTAACTTTCTGCCCATAAATCCAAACGATTTTCTTGAAAATATAAGCTCACAGCATGACACATTAAATGTTGGAAAAATTGTTTCTACTATGTAATACTGGTCGCCACACCGAAAACTTTCTGTAATCACTTTCCTACGAAAAAACTGAGGGGCTAGCTCAGCTTTTCTAGTCTAATGGTAGGACTGCTGCATTTAGTTGCACGCTGCAATTGCCAGGCATATGGCAAGACATGCAAGACGGACGCCAACTGTAACAAACATTAAGCTGTGGTCAGACGCTACTGGATGGATTGTTTTTAGCTTCGGTGCTCATCATCATTCATACCGGCTTGGAAGGCCCTACTAGACGGTAGGGACTATCGGTGAATTTCGTTAATCGCTTATCTGTAAACTGAGAGGTCCAGTAGCTGTTGTTTATATACATACGTATACGTATGAGAATGTACACATATAATATGTACATATATACATACATACAATTTTTCGCAAAGCTCAAGAAAATAAGAGAAATTATACAGCATATTATAAAATGATTTTTGCACCTTTGTGTGTCATAACACTTCGAGGTACTTATGGTTTTGGTTTTCTTCTTTTTTTTTAATAGTATTCTTTTAATTCTAAAATTCATACGCGTGATCCATTCATTTTAAAGTCAATTATTTTAACTGGAGCATTTTTTTCCTACGACTTGACGTTTATGGCCCCCAAGTACACTTTACCAGTAGTGTCAAAAAAAACAACAAAAACACAAGAATTTAGAATTACTTAGTCGTTGCTATTGATGTGTAACAAATTATCAAGTTTTGGTGTTCATGTCTTCAAAAAACTTACAAAGTAGGGGAAAGGGAGAGAGAAATTATTTTTCATTTTGAGGGGAAGTTGCAATTTTTTCTGGGTTAATGTTTACAAAGAACTTTAATGATGTAGAGAAGTCTCATGGGCTTTGATAAACGCATTTTGCGAACACATTTTTTCACCAGAGCTTCTTCTTTTATATGGACAAGTCTATACACTTGGTCTATCGTAGAATGAATTTCTCTAAACCCAAACTGGTGAATCATTGAGCGGGATAATTTTTTTTAAGCCGGTGGGAAAGTTACCCCAACAGTGGAAGTAACGGAATCGGGCGATAAGAGGTACCATATGTCAGACTAGCTATTTAATAACCACACCTTGTTTGCATAATAAACCTAATCCCATAATGAGTATTTGACGTATTTTCCCCTTACGATGTCCAATACGTTTCAAGCCGTTGGATTACAAACATACATATATGCCAACTTCTTCGTCTAAGAAGAAAATGGTAAGAGAGAGCTACATATGTTCAGCGCTACTTCGTTTCCTAGTCCTCCACGCAGCTTTCGTGCCAAGCCTTAAGTTCTAAGCTACTAGGTCTTTATGCAACTGAAGTTGAGCATTATTCACGATGACCTCGAGAGCTGAAGTTAGGATTATACGCATTACCTCTGTAGTGCCAAACATGCTAAAAAACTACAATATTGAGATGCATCGATGTTATTGCCAATGGCATGAAATCCCCATACATATTTACGCTTCCACTTCTCTTCATTTATTGATATAATTTACATCGAACATGCAATTCAAACATTTTATGAAATGAAACTCAGAACTATATAATAAATTTATGTAAAATGTGGCAATTCTTGCAAATGGTCCCGCAAAATCGATTGCCTTTTATACTTTATACTTATTCTCATTTGCCGTATGTTCATCGTTGTCACTGCCACTTCCGCTGCCACTGCCACTGCCACCGCCTTTTCCGCGATTACTGCCACCACCTTCGTCCCCGCTCCCGCTGCCGCTGCCACTGGCCTCGCTGTCGCTACCGCCGGCACTACCCTTACCACTGCCATGCTCTTCATCCGACTCGCTATCAGAGTCGCGCAGTGCCTTTACCGATTTTGTCTTATCCATTTTCTTGCTGCGTCGTCCTTCGAAGTCAGAGCCATCATCTTCATCTGACGAATAAATAGCCGAGCCCTTTTGTTCGGACGTTACTGATGGCGTGCCACCACCGCCACCGCCACCACCACCACCACCGCTGCCTTTTTTATACTTATTCTTAATAGCGCTAAGAGAAATAGCATTTTCGTCATCGCTGCCATCATCGTGATGGTACGATGAATTAGCGCCGCCATGGGCATCATGTGCGCCACTTTTCTTTTTCTTTGGTTGTGGCTTCTGCTGAGTACGCATCGCTTGACGCAGTTTTTCTTCCTCTTTTTTGAGATTGTATTTACGATCGGTAGTCGGATCTTTGCCGACTTGAGTGAGAATCTTAATACCGCTGGTTTTTTGTGAACGATCGGCCAATGACATTGTCATTTTCTTATGTGTAAACGATTCCGTCGAGTGTGGTCGGAAAGTCAGCTTGGTGCGGAAGACCGCCTGCCCTTGCAAACCCGTACCTTGACGAATGAACATGTGATTGTGATCGCCATGCAATGGTTGGCGATAAACATCGAAAGTTTCGTTGCCCAAATGCAACGTCATGCTACCATCTGACCAGCGCACAAAACGTGCATTCGATTCTTTGATCATGTCACCATTGTTGGCCATATATTCACGCCAACGTATGGTGTTACTTACTTTCAGTTTGATGCGCTGTCGACCTTCTTCGTCCATAGTTTCTTCTTCGTCAATTTCATCTTCGTAAGTTTCGGTATCAAAAGGTCGCGTATCAACTGAAAGGAAATTAGGAAGCTTTACGAAATGTATTTCCTTTCCCAGATCAGTTACGATTCGTGGAATTTCCACATCGATTCGTGTTTCGGGAATAGGTTCTGGTTCGTCCTCTTTTTGTTGTGGTTCCTCAACACGGGCAGGGCTTCTTGAGCGAGACCGCGAAGCAGAAGAACGTGAGCGCGAGCGTGAATGGGACCCTGAAGCTGAGCGATGTGAACCACTGCGGGAGCTGGATTTTGACTTTGAACGTGAACGCGTTCGTGAGCGACTCTTGCGTGAACCGATATCCGATTTTGGACCTTCGTCTTCCGATAAACTGATGTCATCGGCATCTCCAAAAATATCAGTTGCGTCAATTTTTTGTGACGGCTGGAAATATTAATGAATTCAAAGAAACGAATAGTTAAGTAATAATTAAACAAAAACCTCTTCATTTTCGCTATCCGTATCGATGATTCGTGCCTTTTTTGCCCTTACAGCGGCTGTCCCATCGCCTTCTTCCCCACTACCTCGTTTACGTTGAGCACCTTCAGACTCGGATCCACTAGATGCAGACGCTTTACGCTTCTTCCTTTGCCGTGCACCAAAATCACTTCCTGATTCAGATCCGCTTGCAGACTTTCCAGATTTGCGCGATACCGGTGTACCTGATCTCGAGCGTGAGCCAGAATGCGATCGCGATCCTGAACGTGACCTTGTGCCACTCCGAGAACGAGAACGCGATCGAGACCCTGATCCAGAGCGTGAAGAGCCTCCAGATTTTGAACGTGGTGTGCCGGAGCGTGAGCGGTGACTTTGACTACGAGAACGTGAACGGGAACGTGAATTAGCACGATCATCTATTTGCAAGTTAGGCGATTGTGAACGGGTATCTTCATCGTTGGGTGTTTGGTTGGCTGGTGTAGTTGCATTGCGTTTGGGAGACGACTCTTGAGCAACAGACGATTGCTCATGGGTAGCAACGGGAGTATGTTCACGGCTTGCTGCCGGTGATTGTTCTCGACTTCTAACAATTGATTGTTCCCGGCTAACTGCTGTTGAACGTTCACGATTTCCAGCGGGGCTGTGTTCTCGACTGACAATTGGTGTTGCAGAATGTCGGCTATGCACAGAACCCGAGGGTCTGCTGTGTGGGGAACCGGATTGAGAACGTGTGCCGGAACGGGATCCGGAGTTGCTGCGAGATGCCGAACTAGAAGATGAACGTGACCGAGAACGTGACTTGCGATCGCTACCACTACCCTCTGATGCTCGACTATGCGGTGTACTGCAAATAATTGGAACAAATTAAGGAACGTAAAAGTTAATTAATCCGATTACTATTACCCGGGTTCAGGATCATGGTTTTCTAATGTGTAACCCGGCGTTGGTGCAGTCTGAGGCGACGGAGTTGGGCTGTGACTGACTTCAGATTCAGAACCTTTTATTTGTGTAAAACAGTTATTTAATAACTTTACATATTTTATTAATTTTTACTCACCGCTACCATCGACGGAATCATCGCGAACCATTTTACAATCTACAATTATTTAACAAATAATAATAAACGCGACACAGTTAGTGATGAAACGACAGCAATAATAAATACTCGATACTCTTCTCTCTAAAACCATGCATTGCGCTAGCAAGTTAAGGTGACCAACCTTTAAAATATCAATGCAGAACATTGTAGTCTTATGAAATTTTTTACAAAATCAGGATTTTGGTTTTGTTTTTGTAAATATCAGGTCAGTGCATAAGTTCGTGCGTATTTTACCCATGATTTCACTTTTGTACAATTTTTGCATTCAAAAAAATATTCGCGGAATATAACGGTACTATTTATATTTTCTTTGATATATTGAGCATTCAACAATTGATTTTAATCGCGGATAGAAGCACGTGTTGTTAAAAAATAAAATGGAATCTTCGAATGCCTATAAGAGGAATATTTTATATTTTTTTTATAAAAGTGCTAAAAATGCAACAACTGCTGCTGCTGAAATAAACATTGTTCACGGAGAGGATACCGTGAGTGTAAGGACTGTGCAAAAATGGTTTTCAAAATTCCGAAGTGGTAACTGCGACATGGAGGATGGCCAGGGCGTGGTCGTCCAGAAGTCTTTAACTCCGACGCCTTGCTCGAACTCGTGGAAATTGATCCAAATTTGACAGTCGATATGGTTAAATTCATCTCATGGAGCAATTCACAGACACCTGGGCTCCGCATAGACTTTCCGTTGCCATTCGTAATTCACCTCCCAATTACCATTTGAATTAGTTAGGTGATTCGACATACACAATTTTAGGACGGAATTAAACAATTTATAAGCAATTCAATCTCAATTATCTCGCGTATTATGAACAAATTGTTATCTTCCCAAAGTTTATCGGAAATTTATCCTTTTTACACACCGTTTTTGGTGTTTTTGTAGCTGCGTGAGAACTATCAATATCAATAACTCTGTTTTGACAGCTTAGAATGGTAAATGGTCTTTACATTTTTGTTCACTAATTTTTGACAAGTCATCAACGATTCCTTAACGCCAGAACAACGCTTTCAAATTAGGGAAATTTACCTTGAAAGAAAAAAAAAAAAAAAAATAAATCTGTTCGCGAAGTTCATAGAGCATCAGCGGCTTCATCGACCCTTATTTCTTTCTAAATGAGGAAGGAGCTGCCGTTACGGTGAATGGCGAGCGTTATTGCGCCATGCTAACTGAATTTTTGTTGCCAAAAATTAATCAGCTAAACATCGACGACATTTGGTTCCAAGAAGACGGCGCAACTTGTCATACAGCGTATATAACAATCGATTATTCAAACCACCCTTGACGTCGTACGGTCAGATTTACAAAAAATAGTAAAACAAAAACTCATAGCTGCAGCGGACATGTGCTGGATATAATATGTACAAAATCAATGCTATGAAACAATCTATAATTATAAAAAAAAAAAATTAATTTCAACAATATTACTGTTTAAACTCTTAAGCTCTTAAAAAATCACCCGTAACAACAGATGTATTATTCAAATTAAATTCATATACACATACACACAGGGTTGCTTGTAAACAAAAAATGAAAACAAAATTCTGAAATCATGACATGATTCTGTTAAATTCATTGAGAGTGAGTTCGCACCTTCTATATTCTCTCATCCATTGAGTGAAGACTGCCGGTAATAAAATTTAGTCCACAATTTTCATTTTCATCGTAAAGAACCATTATTGCTTGGCGTGTAATCGATTAATCGTTTTCTGTTTTTATCAAGAAAGCGGTTGCAGTCGCAGGTAAACAAGGAAATATAATAACAGAAACAGTATTTCACAAATCACGCTAAGTTAAAAATTGTGTTTAATACGAAAAGTTTTTATTAAAATGCCTAAAGACGATTGCAAATATTGGGAGAAATGTTATCAGAAAAACCCAGCTCATTTGGAGAAGTATAACCATCCAACAAAGAAAGTTCACGAAGAAAAAGAGGAGCTAAAACGGAAAATACCATCCGTGGAGACTAAGCAGCAGCCAAGGGATGATGAAATCAAAGATAAACCTCACACAGAAACCCCGACCACTGCTGGTAACAGTAGTTCCGATGAACGCAGAGAAATTGATACAACTGATTTGCGTGCTGAAGCGCTTGGTAACATTGCGGGCAAAAACTACATGGAAATACTTGCCAAGCGCATAAAATTCTCAGTTCAGGCGGAATACGACGAATTATTACGTAGCAATGAGTTCATACGACACAAATTCCTCGTGGAAATGCCGCTGGACTTTTACGCCTTTTGGAAATTTGCTTGCAGCTTAAAAAGTGGTGGCACTGGTGAGGAAGTTTTGCAATATTTTGAGAAACAATTCCAACTGCAGTTGGTAGGAGCTTTTGAATTTCTTGCTGGACGCTTCCATAAAGCTACAATTCGTGAACCAGGTGACTACTTGCGGCACTGGCGATTCTTCTACGACCCACCTGAGTTTCAAACAATTTTTGTACGTCGGGATACTGGAATCCATTATGGCTATTGGCGCGATTCGCCACAAGAACATGATAGCCTTTTGTTGGCACGTAACGATGCTGCAAAAGGTTGCAAGTTTGAATTTATAGCTGGCAACACATTTGATGCATTTTTACACTACCTCGAGAAAGATTTCACCAACACACCTTTCACGGGAGCACTGTTGGCAAGCACGCGTAAGGCGCTACAAAATTTTATTAGCGCAAACGAAATTAAATTAGAGACACTCGAACCCTTACGCAAACGACGTAGTGCTAAAGTGGTTGCTAAAACTCTCCATGAAGCTGGGATAGTAGTACCGTATGACGGGAAAACCGAAGTCGGTTATAGGCCACTGATTATATCGGATGCAGAGCTGAAGAAAATATTGAATTTTTTCGTAAAGGCAGGCGCTTCTGATGATGGTGGTGACAACGAGGATATTAAAGCGGCAGTAATCGAGAAGTTGCAGCCAGTGGCCACTGCCGCCAACATAGCAATGGACGAATGTGATTTTGGCACCGCTCTTGAATTAGGCATTGACTTGTTTTGTAGTGGGCGACGTGAACTACATTCGTTGGTACAATCTTTACTAGTGCCGGCGTATTCACTACTATGTCGACCACAATTCATTGCTATCTCAAAAGCTCACATTGAGCTACGAAGCAAGTCACATAAACTTAGCATATTTGAAATAAACCAGAATAAAGCGGGTGAATGAAAACATAGCCTAACTGTTAAAATAAATAACTCGTATTTAAAATAGCTGTTGTTTGCTATAAAAATAAAGTATGACTGAAGTATTTTTCACACTTCCCTGGACCTCATTTATTTCCATTAGCCCTTATTTTAACACAAATATAAAATTTAAAAATGTGACGCACTTCTCTATTGTACAGACCTACGGAGCTATTTTCATTTTATATATACAGATGTGAAGATTCCTTATAAACAGGTTTGTATGTTTCGCTGCAATTTACACCCAGTTCCTGCAGCAATTTGAGTATGGGTTTCGCTCCCAATGTATCCAGCGAGACATTATCAGTGTAGGCGACGTAGGCTGATACTGGCAGTTTTTCGTTATGACGCCAACAAGCAACTATGTATTTAAATGGTTTTATAAATCTTCCGCATTCAATTTGAAAAAAAACTACTTACTTCCCGCTGCCACGCCAGCTACAAAGTTAGGTGCCTCCAGTTCTTCTATCTGCGACATTTTAGAATTTATGCCGCGCAATAATGTAATCTCGTCACGAATTTTTAGCAAATTCTCACTCTGATATTCAATTTTTGATTTCACAGTTAATGTTATCACCGTCTCAGCTTGTTTCGCATACGGGAGGAGCAACTCAGTAACTTCACCACTATTTGTTAGATCTTCTTGCAATAGCGCAATTAATAATTCCTTATCGTTAATATAATGCAATGAGGAGTTTGCAGATGGTAGTTTACAGATTTTCCGTGCGTCCTGTAACAACGATGCTTCCACGAAATCTGACACATCGGCTCCCTCGATTAGCAGAAACATTTTACTGGACAAAGGTTCTGCTGTTTCGTTCGTTTCGTATAAAAGTTCGAGCCTGCAATAGTAAAGTCGGTTACTCTAATACGCTGTTTTAAAAGGACTGAATTAACAAACTCAATTCACTTCTTTATTTCCTTATCCTTTTGTAGTGGCTCATCCTCATCGCAGTCATCCCAGAAAGCACGTGAAGATGGGATATTTAGTTCACCAAAACCCATTGGACAGCTCATTTCAAAGATTTTGATTTTTGAAGATTTTGGCAGCAATTATATGTTTACAGGTGGAACTATGATTTTCGCTTGTCATCTAACTCAGCAAATAGTGCGTTCAGTAAAAAACATGGCGAATCTATACAATTCGCCTTGGTACTAAAATTTTAATCAAAACAGTGGTGCCACAAATTGGGACCTTTGTTTTTTACGACACTTTAACGCACGAATATAAAAATAAGGAACATTTATATAATTAGTGTACATACATACATATATGTTCATATTTGTTTATAACGAAAAAACTCTCGGTTTCTGATATTTGGAAATTCATACTTATCATTTAAGTGTATATGTTGTAAAATTTCATACCACAGTTTATCAATGGGAATATCTTTCAAATTATCTTTATAAAATTAATATTTGCAATCTCAAGAGATATTAATTTAACAAAAAGATTGAATTTCTTTGTAATTAAATGTATTTTAGCATTCGAGCTTCTTTAAACGTCGAACACCCAGCTTCTGCTCACTGAGCTGGGTATGATTTGAGGGATGCCTATAAATAAGTTACAATTATACATATAAGCAAAAAAAACTGTATCAAACAATAATTTACAGACACCACTGTCACATAATTTAAGGTTTTAATATGAGATATCACGGGTATTATCATACCTCAAAAAAAGGTCACAAATGAACTATTTCTCAAATATTTCAAATAGGCCAGCTCAGTGCTCAGTAACAAAAAAACCTACATGTTTGTACATCTTATCGTTTTAAATTTGTTTACCGGAGCATTTTTCGAAAATTTTGTTGTGAATTCATTCAACTATTTATGTTAGTCAGAGGTTTTTTAATTATTATGGCTAATACTTAGCTGGCTATTGATGAAATTCAATATATATCGAAAATTTTGTTAAAAGGACTAACGATATTATCGGCTACTTTTCTCCACACAAAATTTATACAACTTGTGTAGGAGGGTTTTATAAATTTGTTCACATAACGGTTGTGTGTAACTGCATAAAGGAATCGAGATAAATATATACATATATTTACGAATGATGAGAGTACAAAATGTATTATATTTCAATGAAACTTGGTACATAGATTACTCTTTTGTCTTGGGCGAAATTGCCCAGTAACCACACGACCTCCCATATAACGGTAGTTTTCAAAAAAGGAAACGTGGTATCTCTGATATAAGTAAAGCAAAATTACTCACAACTGGTACAAATGAAGAACCTATAGAAGAGATTGAGGAAATCTATCAAATTACGAGGGTTGCTATTTATATTTCGAGCTGCGGACACTTGTAGTGGAGTCAGACGTCATCTGAAGAATCGATTGGAAAGTTTGACATATTTTATCATAAAACCATGCAGAACGTTTTGATATGTGAGCCATACAATTATTCCTTACAGGAAATGGCTATCTTTAAAAATGGATATCTGCAAAAAAATGGTATTAAACCATGAACAATTTCGTGCGATTATTTGTCACAATTTTTGACGAATTTTTTCACAAGCACAATGGCCACCTGTTTTTTGAGCATTAATAATCATGTGACTACCAAGCAAAGTTAAACGGTCAATTCTGAATGATATAGAACTATCCTTCACCAAAATCGCATTGTCTCCCAACTATCATATCGGCGCTGCCAAAAGGATTTTTGACCGATCAAAACATCGAATTGATGGCCCATTCACCGTACCCAATTACTAATATTTGCTCCTTCCCATTATGAGGCAATAAAACGCATGCTTAAGAGTCGTCTCAATCAGATTAGACGAAAAGATTTGGAAATTGGCCTAAACGAATACAAGTGTATTGATTATCATTGGGAATATTTTCAAAAATAGTAAAACCGTTCCATGCCCATTTTTCCTTTGTTAGACCAAATATATATGTAGACATCGACCCTTATTTATTTAATACATCGGGCGATACAATAGTAAAAGATAACAAACTATTTGTTTCTAAGCTGGCGTACATTTTTTATTTCGCTTTAACTGCCTAATTTCAAGTGTTCATACTTCAAGCTTTGTTTTAGGCATTCGAATTTGAAATTGAATTGAAAGTTAAATCAGCTTAGCGTACATTACGTTAAAAAAGTACTCTATTTTTGCAGATGATCTATTCCTCTACAGCAATTCCAATAGCGGAATGAATGCACTCTTCCTTATTGATAAGATGACAAGTCTTGTTCACCAGTGACATCAGTTGATTCACGTCGTTCGCCCAGTTATTCAGTATATCGGAGGCGCTCTTCTTTGTGGTGAAGTAAACAATTCCTACTGGTCGATCAATTTTAACGCGTATGGTATCGCTATTCGCCAACTTTGAAAGATATTCTTCACACCGGTTTGACGGTAAGTTGAGCAATTCACTCATGCGTTGAAGGTGAATGCGAGAATAGTACATAGCGATTATACGAATATTCTATTTAGATAAATAAAGGTATTTCAGCAAACTAAATTAGTAATAAAGAAAACTTTTAGAGCTGCTTACATGTTCTATTAGTCGATCCTTTAGCTCAGCAATGCATTTGCGTCCATGCTTTGTGCTTTCTTTAAACATATCATTCTCAGCTAGCACGGTACCAAAATCAACATTGAATGTGTCAAAACTTATAAGCTCTTTCGACATGAATAAACGTAGTATTTCACTGAAACCAAAATACATTATTATTTTATCCTTAAATATATTGTCTAATTACCAACCGGTAAGCGGGTATGCCTTCAAGTTTCTTATTTTTCGACAAATGTGCCATCATATCACTCTGTTCGTTGTCATACGGCGCTAATACGCAGTATAACACAGCACAAATCAGTTTTTCCTTTTGCTCCTTTTCTTGTTCTGGAGTCAATTCGACAGATGACAAAGCGGCGGCTGCCACAGCAGCTGCCTTGATTTCATCTTCACGTTTCTTTTTATCTTCCTCACTCAATTTTTTTTTCTCCTCTTCAGTCAACTCTGCTACTGCGGGTGCTGGACGTGCTGGTTCAGCGATTGCTTGATAGTGACGCGAGGTTTTCAAGAACGAACTATCTCGGTCCAACCGAATCATTAAGTTGTAGAATTTCAACTTTAGGTCGTGCTGTATTGGATCATCGAAGAATTTTATGCTTATCTTCTTGGCAATGATTTGCGTGGAAACGAAGTCTTCTTTTAGTAGACAAAGCCGCATTTGCTCTAAAATCAATTCAACCTTCTCCCGCTTATCCATTGAACCGTATGTTTCTACTTGTAGTTCTTCCATTACAGCGGCAGCCCCTGCAATATCACCATCGGCCTCTTTGATGTCAGCTAAGATTTTTGTTAAACGGGCGCGCTCAATTTCTACATATATTTTGCCTTCTGTGACTGTGCGCAGCGTATCAATAAGTTTTAATTTGGTGGCCTTATCAGGTGTTTTTTCAACGTAAGTGCAGCACTCCTGAATCATCTTTGAAACAGCTTGCTTTAGCTGCGAACGGCGACGCGCTAGCAATGAAACGTATTCATTCAAAGCATTCCAGTTTTGAGCGTCGAAACAAATCTGGCATATTGCGACAAGAACTCGCGAGCAAGATACCATATCGGCGCCCTGATTAAATAAGTTAAATATATTATTTAGTCAGCCGAATAAAGCTATCCAATAAGTTTACTTACCAAACGCGTTTGCTTTTCAAGTTGCAACAGTATCTCGATGGCATCATGAAAAGCTTCAGGATTCTTCCTGGCCATATCTTTAGCTAGTGGAATTTTCTCATCACAGGCAGGTGAATAATCAACCTCCATTTTGGTGATGCGACCTCCTTCGAACAAATAATTATCCATTTTGTATGCTCTCCTTCAACTAAAAAATTACCCCAAAGCAGATTATGCGGGTGAATGTGGAGAAATAAAGCGTTATTTTACTAGTTGTTTAAATATGAGAACAATGTTTATTGTTGAAGTTACCGTGCAGAAAGGATTGTTTTATATGTTTATCTTCACGTATCACACTATCTTGAACTATAGCAATTTGAATTGTAGAAAAACAAAGCGAAATGCGGCTGTAAGTAGACTTGGGATAATTCTGCTTACTAATCATGTAAATTGGATGCGGTTGTAGAATTTACCAATTGTCAATATGACTTGAAGCAGGGTGTGGTAAAATGCGAAAAGAAAAAAATATGAAAAATTGGTGTTGCGGTAAGCCGGTCAATTGATTAAAATATAAACATGAACAAATTGGTGCAATTTAAAAGCTATTTTTGTTGATATGTATTATTAAAATAATAATGCTTGCTAACTATTTATACCATTATATAGAAATTTAAAACAAATTAGTGTTTTAAATTCTACTGTTTGACATTCGAATACTCTACGAACACGAAACACAGCCTTGTCAAATGCCAAAATCAACTGTCAATAGTTCGCTGGTCGCATTTTGCGCCTGAAATTTTGTATCGAATTTATTTTCATTTTATTCCATTTTTTGGCAAAACTTAAAAGGATAACCGTAATTAAATAGAAATAATACCAGACAGTAATAACTGCAGAGTGCAAAATATTTTGTGATTAGTGTTCTGGAAATTATTAGTATCTCTAGAAGCAGTCATTAGCAGTTGCCGATATGGCGAATCTACACGATTTTGAGGAACTGGTGTCGGATGCACTTGAAGTTGTGGAATTTAAATTAAGTGAGTGTTATTTGAAACGTTAATTATAATGCTAGTATGAAAATATCATTTACACTTTTCAGTACGCCGCAAGCAGGATATAGAGGATGATAGTTTAACATTCCATCCCTTGATGGCACATCAACTTTTTGGGGAAACGGAGAGCATATTTGGTTATAGAGATTTACATGTGCGTATATTATACACAGCCGGACCACTCCACATTTATATTGGTGTCGAATATAGTAGTCGAGTTGATGAAATATCAAAAGGAGATATAAGTGCCGACAGTGTCGTGAGAACTATTGCTGAAAAATTGCCCGATGGTTGTTTCTTCATCAATATGGATGAGTTTCTGAAAACACTTGATAAAGCAGACAAATTTCAACCTTTTGGTGAAAAGTTGTCGGAACTCAAAGTAACTGATGCGCAAGGCAAGAAGCGCTTGTTCGAAATATATCTCTGTAATTATAAGGTGCCGTCGTTCTTAAAATTTTTCGGCCGCTTACAAACTTTTATACTTTGGTTTGTTGATGCGGCTTCCTACATTGATGTAGATGATGCCCAGTGGAGTTTTTTCGTATGGTATGTAACCGCAGCAGTATATATTTAGTTTAATACATGAATGTTCTTTTCACGATAGCTATGAAAAGTATAAAAATGATAATAGCAACTATCAATACGCAACCGTTGGCTACACCACTGTATACGAATACTACGCCTATCCGCAGCATATACGGCCACGCATTAGCCAGGTGCTAGTTCTACCACCATTCCAAAAACTAGGCATTGGCACAAAATTCATAGAAACCATATATAAGCATTACCAGCCACAAAAAAATGTCATCGATATGACAGTTGAAGACCCATCTGACGATTTTCAGCGTTTACGCAATTTTGTAGATGCGCGTTTATGTATGGGGTTAAAAAGTTTTGCAAGAGATGTCATTAAGAAAGGATTCAATAAGGAAATGGTGCGGGAAGCACGTGAATCACTTAAGGTATAATTTTATAACTCGATAATTTCAGTCTGAAATGAAATGTTAGTTAAAAATTGTGGCTTACTTTTTCCTCAGTTGAATCCTCGTCAGTGCCGCCGTGTCTATGAAATACTGCGTTTCTTTTATACAAACTGTCTCGATAAAGATGATTATCATGCCTATCGTTTGGATGTGAAGCGACGTTTAAATGCTGTACATTACAAGCAGTTGAATGACATTAAGAAAATGGAAAAGGCAAAAGTGGATACAGAATGGTTGAGAGCGCGCTTACCCACACAAAGTCAACGCATCGAACAATTGCGAAACGAGTATGAGCAAGTAGAAAATGAATATAAAGAAATTGTTAAAAAGCTACGTACGGTTTGCTAATAATGTTATCGCTCATCATTCATTTTATTGATCAGCATGTCCTTTTGTTTACGAATTAATTTCTTTATGTAATAAATTTTAAATTAAATCTTAAAAGTAATTCTTTTATTAATTTGTTAATGTTATAACGGGAATATACAGGGGTATTTTTTGAAATATGTTATGCTAATTCCCCATAATATACAACTGTTTGAAGCAATAGCAGTGGAGTATGCCAAAAATAGCTAAATTTCTTTTTTAAATTTAAATAACTGCTAATAAAAAATTTTAATCACCAGTGGTAGCCTTAAATATCGTATTTTCTGAGCTGGTTGTTATATTCAAAAAGTGCTCAAAAATGCAGTGAAGGGTAGTTGTGACATTTGGGCGCATTTGAGGGAAATTCATATTTTTGTTTAAATATTTTTAGTTCCATATACATTTTTTTTCCAAAACCTTGCAAAAATTAAAAAGATTTCTTTCCGAGAAAAGGGACGCGCTAAACATTTTCCGGGTGAAAAACGAAAGCCTATTAAGAAATTTCTAAAACTTTCAAGTTTATTCCAAATTTGCTCGACTTTTCAGTGAAAAAGTTTGATAAAAGCAAACCAATGGAGACAATTGAAGTGTTTAGAGGCAAGAGCTGAGAGAAGTACTGGGTTTGGCGCGTGAAAATTCCTCTTGTACCTGTTGTATCTAAGTCTTGATGTAGATTCTTCAACAATCAGAAACAAACTCATTGAAGCTAAATTTTACGGAAAAAACCCAGGAAAGGTACCATTGCTGGATTCACGTCATGTACAGGCCAGAATAAAATTTGCTGTAGAGTACCTGCATTTGCCAGTTCCGAAACGGTGGAACAACTTGTGGTTGTTATTACTTTACTGAGTTCCAAAGGAAGCAAACAATTTGTGGAAAGGCCGAAGAATGTTTCTTGTAACCCTAAATATGACACTAGAGCAGTAAAAGACGAACAGTATGTTGGAAAAAAATCAAGGCCACCAAGTTCTACTTTAACGCAGTGGAGTCAGCCATGTATAGTACGACAAAGACCAGGAAGTTGTCAAAAAATTCGTTTCAAAAGGGGTTGAGGTCATAGGCTGATAGGGTCAGTCATCTCACCTCAATCTCATTGCAATCTTTTCGACGGATGTCAAAGAAGTTGTAGGCAAAGAGAGACCCACAAATATCAAGGAGCACTCGAAGTCTGTTAGAAAAACTTAGAAGGTCGCGAAATTTAGGTGTTTGGTGGTCTCTATTTCTATATCTAGTAGGTGCACAGCAGTACTCGCCAACAAGGCGAGCTGAATCAAGTTATTTAATGAATTAATACCTTGCAGATTTATTTTTCATTTTCAAAACTATTTATGGGGAAAGGCTAAAATGAAGAAACAGTTTTTTCTAATAGCGGTCGCCCCTCTGCAGTCAATGGCAAACCTCCGAGTGTATTTCTGCCATGAAAAAGCTCGCCATAAAAAAAATATCTGCCATTCGGAGTCGGCTTGAAAGGTCCCTCCATTCGTGGAACAACATCAAGACGCACGCCACAAATAGGAGGAGGAGCTCGGCCAAACACCAAAAAAGGGGTGTACGCGTCAAAACTTCATAAACTCTGTTTTTGAAATACAAAATTGCTATAAAGCCTCATAATTCTGATTTTGTAACTGTCCATTCATTATTCAAGATTCTATGAGCTTCAAGGCCAGTGCATGATTTTAGATTTGTCATCAGGCCTTCGTCAATAATCAATTTAAAAGCCATACTTACCGAACCAAGCGTAATATGCCTTTTAGCATAGGCAGTTGGACCCGAGACCTCTTTGAATACGGTATAACCTGGTAATCTAGCTACATACATCTCTATCTTCTGTCAATGTTTTCTATAAATCCCCATCAGCAGCTTGTTCGGTGGAAATTTCTTCATTCTTCATTCGGTCTAAGAATCAGAAATAATCCTTGTTTTTTTTGTTTTTGTTAGGAGCTGTATAACGAAGATCCTCTTCTTCACTACTCGAAAATTCAGAGTTATTGACTTTCCCCTCTATTTCATTTTCGTTCTCACATAGTTTTGTATTAAATGCATCTGATTCATATTTTGATTGGTCTTCCCCGATTTTGTTCAGTTAATTTTTCTGATTTTTTCCCATAACACGTCTGTTCATGTGAAAATTTCCGAGAATTCGTTCTCAAAGAGAAAAATATTAAAAAAAAGTACATGAGCGCGGAACCAGTAATATTTGCAAGTTTTACGAACAGCTGATTAAATTGTTGGCGGGAAAAATCACAAAGAACACATTTTTTTTTTTCAGTTGAGCTACCTCCTATTAAATTAGAAAAAAGTAAACATTGCAAAATAACATCACCTGACTTTAGTTTCTCCTCAATAATTTGTTTCATTTCATCATCGATGACAGATGAAGAACATTCCATTAGCAATTGTGTTGTTGTTGTGGTAGATTAGATTTGTGGGGGGTTGGACAAATCCAAGCACTCAGTCAGGAGACCATTGTACTACACCCGGATAGATATCAGTAGAAAGAATAGAGTTAGGAAAGATAAAAAGTGGATGGTAAGACGGATAAATTAGTTTGAGCTCACTTTTCCACAAATCTCTTGGATTCATTGATGAATTTTTAGAGATCCGGAAGAGAAAGAGTATGAACTTTATCCATACTCAGTATATCGCAACTCAATATCCTAAGTCTGATTCTGGAAAATGCAGGATAGCTACAGAGAAGATGCTCTGCAGTGTCGTCATTCTCAAGACAGGATAGGCATATCGGCCAGTACTCTCAGGTCCTTTCTGCTGAGTTTTGGGAGAAAGGTCGCTGCTTTCCTGTTTGGTTCTTTCACAAAGCACTTGGCTACTCTGCACGAGATCAACTCAGACCAACGTCCTCTATGGGTAGACCTCATGAAGTCGTCAATCCATAGTTGAATCGATGCGGAACCGACACCTAGAAAGGGTTGGGGGCCTAGTGGCATACTTGCAGAGCCTTCATTTGCCAATTTATCAGCTAACTCGTTCCCTGTAATATCACAATGTCCATTCACCCAAATAAAACTAACTTTGTTGTGTTTTGCAACGCTGTCCAGTTTTGTCTTACATTCACCGACTAACTTCGAAGAAGAGCGTGGGTTAGCAAGGGCTTTCAGTGCAGCTTGACTGTCACTACAAATTCTAATACTGTTGCCCCGCCACTTTTTCTCAATTAGCCAGTACGCCACATTCAAGATGGCATAGACTTCCGTAAGGAATAACGTGGCCATCTGTAATGTGGTATAGGAGTATTTAGTGTCTTCGTCTAAGTACCATCCAGATCCGCTTCCATCACTGGTTTTGGATCCGTCGGTGTAGAAAGTGTGTTGTTATCCCGTTAATAGGTTCTCTGGACCTAACCATTGATCTCTATCTGGGATCAAAACATCATACTTCCTACCGAAGCTAATGACAGGCACCCGATTGTCCACCGGAATCGAGAACAGTGTGCACCGCTCCGACAACTGGTGGTACATCTGACAGTGGCCAGTGCTTACTTCATTTCCCCACACTCCGTTTAACTTGAGCCTGTACGAGTTCAGAATGACATTAAGGTCATCACCAGATGTCGTAGTCATGGCACCTGTGATATCCAAGCACACACTTCTCTGTAGCTTGTTTAGGGGGTTTACTCTAGAATTAACCATTGACTACAGGTGCGTATGTAATAATGGGTCTATCAGGGTGATGTACAGCCAGCGTACTATTGCCGGTCTTAGACCCGATGTCTGGCCAAGCGTTCTCTTACACTGCCAGAAGACTTTTAGTGTTCGAGGGACCTTCTGCTCGACGTGCTTCTTCCAGGTAAGCTTACTATCTAGGATTCCTCCTAAATATTTAACCTCAGAAGACAGTTGCAGTGTTACCCCTTTCAATGTGCGTAGTAACAGGCCTTCCATATTGTGTTTCATAGTGAAAAGCACTAAGGTTCTTTTTGTAGGATTCACAGAAAGACTATTCAATTCGCACCAATACTGAATCTTATTTGGAACTACCTGCATTTTATTGCATATAACTTCAAGTGATCGTCCTGAGATTAATACGCACACATCGTCTGCGTAGGCTTGGATGTGTCCAATTTCCTGCAGATCATTAAGAAGAGAGTCCACCACGAAACACCAAAGTAGGGGAGAGAGTACACCACCTTGTGGGCAACCCTTCTTTACCTCAACCCTGACTTCTTCATCGCTTTCTCTATCCACAGTAAGCAGTCTTTTCGATAGCATAGAGTGGATCCACCTGACAATGATTTTTCCTCTCCATAACTTCTGATAGAGTCAAAGGTAGCATTGTCGAAAGCTCCTTCAATGTCTACAAACACACCAAGAGTGTAATCTCTTGTTTCTATCCCTTTTTCGATTATGCTAACGCACTCGTGCAGAGCCGATTGGCAAGATTTCCCACTTTGATAAGCATGTTGTCGGACGTTGAGAGGGTTTCGACTTAGAACCCTCGTCCTGATGTGCTTCTCCACCATATGTTCCAGACCCTTAAGTATAAACAATGTCAGGCTTATAGGTCTGGAACTTTTTGGTAAAGCGTAGCTGTCTTTGCCGCAAGACATGCCGTAAAGATTCTTTTCAAACCCTTTATTAGTTGTTCTCCGCCCCGCTTGAGCATGCTTGGGTAAATGCCATCGGGTCCTGGGGACTTAAATTTTTCGAATGACGAGAAGGCGCAGGCGTACAGTTCTGATTTTGAGTCCGTATAAGTACCATCTGGTTTGAGCGGTGAGTCCAGCCTGGCCGTCCGGTCTCTTTGGAGGGCTTTGCATAACTTCGCTGAACTCTTCCGTTCCTCCAGTTCACTGGAGAAGATTCTATAAGAGTCCAATTTAGATGATTTAATTTTCTTTTTATACTCCTTCCTCAGCTTTTGGTAGGCAGTCCAATCTTCTTCCAACTGAGTTTTAAGAGCTCTGTTAAGAAGACGTTCCACCAAGGGACTGTCTTACCCTCCCTTCTCCTACGTTCCGGGCACATCTTGTTATAACACTCGGTCAAAGTTCGCCCCAATGAGTTTGTGGCCTCTTCAATCGCAGTTATTGTCCGGAGTTTGGGAACATCACGGACTCACTACAACCTGTTGTCTAAGGTTGCTTACTTCGGATTCCGGTTTATTACCCTTCCTCCTTTTCTTCTTCCTCGTGCCAACTGGTGCGCTCACCGTCGCTTCGTCTGTCAAGGTGGCCAGATCAGATGGGTCATCATCAGATCTGTTCCTCTTGCCAGATTCGGCTCGAGGAGTGGACGAAGACAGATGTGTCACAACTCCGGCTCGAGTGGCAGTTGGCATAGCTACGTTAGCCGTAGTCATACCTACTGTTTCTCTTGCCTTCTTCGCGATCTTCTGCCTTTGCCGCTTCTTCTGCTTGTTAGACAGATTTTCTCCTGAAGCTGGCATCTGTTCCGTGGCCATTGGTGCGCTGGTACTTTCTGAGCGTGAACTCGGACTAACCTTAGCCGCAACAGTCGCCGAAGCTGGTGCCAGGACAGAAACCAATTTGGTTTTCTTAGTCGTGGTGACATGACAGGCAGGGGTTACCTGCGTCATAACCACGTTTGCGTCCTCCAAATTGCCTCCCAAATCAGGCGCTTTCTTTATAGCGTCTCTTATTATGTTGTTGGGGTAATAACAGGTTTCTTCTTATTTTCCTTGCTTCCGCCTATGCATGTATGTATTTGTATTTCGGAAACTACAGTAACGGTGACTGGAGGCTGTGGTTCATAAGTACATACCTATATAATATTTCTTTTTAATATATGACTTCAAATAAACTTTATAAATTTTATTTAAAATATATTTACTTACTTACCTACTCCATTTTAATCACAATTTTTATTCAAATTTTGGACTTTGACTATTCGCAAATTTGAATTTGTGTATACAGTAGATTCTGTTTTTAAGCGGTTTTGAAATAGTGCGGTTTTTTTTTTAATTAAAAAATGCATGTCGACCTATCGGGAATTGTACATATAAAAAATATTCTAAGCCAGCTAAGCAAAAGCTCATCACAGATTACATCAAAAATGCTAACCCTACAAGTATGGAACCGCCTGCATCACCATCCTGATCAGACGTGTACATTTCCTCAAGTGACGGAAGTGATTTTACGCCAAATCCTAAACGAATGCGCAACATGCGGGTGTTGTCTGATTCTCTTTCTGACAATGTAAATTTATTTTCCGATTCTGACGTTTCTTAACTAAAGATATAATTTTCAAAAATACAATTTTTTGTTTATGCGATTTTATTTAATTACTTCAGATTCATGCGGTCTATGGAACGTATCTATAGTTATAATATGGGACTAGTACCCTTTTTTTATGCGATTTTATTACATTATTTCAGATTTATCCGGTTCTTAGCACTTTTGAAACGTATCTATAGTTTTACTATAGAACTGGTAGCTTTTTTTATGCTGTTTCTTGCGGAACGTATATACCGCATAAAAACAGAATCACTGTATTTTTACTTTACGATCAGCCATTTTTCTCACTTGCAAATTCTTACAAGTAAAAATGTATCCAGTAAAAACTTTCAACTTCCCCTCAAAATGAAATGTCATTTTGCTCTCACACTTTTCAAGTTTTTTGGATACATGAATACCAGAGTGCATACCAAAACTTGATAATTTGTAACAATTGTTGTAGTGTTTTCTGGCCAATCACTATCCTCAATGACCCTGATATATGTATATGTAGCATGGGGAAAAGATTTTTCTATCATCCTTGTGTATGTAGTTTGTGGTGAAATGCTGTATTCTATTACAACAACACAAATCATCACTGGAACGTATTGTATTTTGACTTACGAGCGCAAAGGTACACAAAAATGATTGTGGTGTTGGTGAATTTATTGTTTTGAATATACATACATACTCGTACATTATATTGATATTAAATTTATAAATGTTTTATATAAAATGATTTGTTTATCGACTAGCTGCTTATAAATGGTTATCTAACATTCACATCTTCTATACATTTTATCAACGCTCTATCTTTTAAATTTGAAGTCAAAGCACAGGAATTTATTTTTGGATATGGGGTGGGTTTTGTTTTCAAAATTTGAGCGAATTCAGGTCAATTTAGTTAGCTACTGAGTAAAGAGGAATAAGGGGAACAAAAGTACACAAATCGGCATTACTAAACATTATAAGAGCTATGATCTACGGAAGTGTTCTTTTTTTCAATTTAAATATTTATGTAAATATTAATGTATTCTAAAATGCACTTTTTTACATCATTAAAAAATATGCATTTTTCTCCTATTGTGTTCCCTTTTGATTTTACATACAGAGAAGCTTACAATTTATTGCTTATTGTTTTAAAAACTTTGACGCAGATAACTTGTGTACAATGCACAGGATGACTACTAACCTAACATGAACCATAGACCTCCATCCATTTTTCGAAACGTGTAACATCGTCCGCCGAAACAGATTGTTTAGTTCTCTCCATGGCTTCTTGAAAATCCTGTATTGTTATGGGTTGATCAATGTCTTCGCGACGTATATCCTTAATTTCGGAAGGTGAGCGGCCGGCAATGAGACGACGCATTGCCATCATGGCGGCATCGCGGCATACATTGCTTATGTCCGAACCAGAGTAACCCTTCAGCTGATCGCCAATGAGATTCGTATCCATGTTTGGTGAAAGGCGTACATCTTTGAGGCAGAGTTTGAGAAGTGCCGAACGTGTTTCCTCTGAAGGAAATAAATAATTATTTATATTCAGTAAATATTAATACAATTTATTAAAGAACAAGTGGAAAAGTGTACAGATTTATAACTTTTTAAAACTATTATGTGTAGGTATGTATTTTTACAATATAAAAGTGACGTACTCTTGGACATAATACCTTTTTGCCAGGTTTCTCCAAACAATCATAAAATTTATCAGACTGTTAACATTTAAAGGTGTGCAATTTCAATTCGAAACTTTGCTATTTTCAATTTTAGCAGCCTAATAAGTTTAAAATTGATTGGTGAAACATAACAGGTATATTAGATTAGATTCTTTATGAGGTTTGCACTGCAGGTAGCTCTAAATATGATTGAACATTGGAGCGAATTGTATGGTCTTTCGGCGAATCCTTTAAAAAGTACCTTAGTGCTTTTTACTAGAAAACGCAATATGGAAGGCCTGTTACTGAAGCACGTTGAGCAGAAGGTAAGAGAACCCTTGGCAAGGCATGGGGTCTAAGACCGGCGATAGTGCAGTGGTTGATTAGACTCATTATTATCATACATTCGGGTCTGTAGTATGGTGGAAGGCTACAATAGTTAATTCCAGAGTAAAACACCTAAAAAGACTACAAAGAAGTGTGTGCTTGGGTATCACAGGTGCCATGAGGGTGATGCCCTTAATGCCATTCTGAACTCACAACCTCTAGATCTTCAAATTCGAAAGGAAGCAATGAAGGCGACGTACAGGCTCAAGTTAAACGGAGTCTGGGGAAATGAAGTAAGCACTGGCCACTGTTAGATATACCACCAGTCGTCGAAGCGGTGCACACTGTTCTCGATTCCGGTGGACAATCGGGTGCCTGTCATTAGCTTCGGTAGGAAGTACGATGTTTTGATCCCAGATAGAGATCAATGGTTAATTCCAGAGAACCTATTAACAGGATATCAGCACACTTTCTACACCGACGGATCCAAAACCAGTGATGGAAGCGCATCTGGATGGTACTTAGCCGAAGACACTAAGTACTCCTATGCTACAGGACAGATGGCCACGTTATTCCTTACGGAAGTCTTTGCCATCTTGAATGTGCCAGTATAATTGAGAAATAGTGGCGGGGTAGTGGTATTAGAATTTATAGTGACAGTCAAGCTGCATTGAAAGCCCTTACTAACCCACGCTGCTCTTCGAAGTTAGCCGGTGAATGTAAGACAAAACTGAAAAGTGTAGCAAAACACAACAAAGTTAGTCTTATTTGGGTGCCTGGACATTGTGGTATTACGGGGAACGAGTTAGCTGATAAATTGGTAAATGAAGGCTCGGCAAGTATGCCACTAGGCCCTGAACCCTTTCTAGGTGTCAATTCCGCATCGATTCAACTATGGATTGACGACTTCATGAGGTCTACCCATAGAGGACGTTGGTCTGAGTTGATCTCGTGCAGAGTAGCCAAGTGCTTTGTGAAAGAACCAAACAAGAATACAGCGACCTTTCTCCTAAAGCTCAGGAGAAAGGACCTGAGAGTACTGGTGGGTGTAATTACGCACAACGCCTGTGGTCAGCATATGGCCGCCATGAGGGTCGTCGACAGCCCAATATGCCTATCTTGTCTTGAGGATGACGACACTGCAGAGCATTTTCTCTGTAGCTGTTCGGCGTTTTCCAGAATCAGGATATTGAGTTGCGATATACTGAGTATGGATAAAGTACATTCTCATCCTCTTTCGGATCTCTTAAGATTCATCAGAGATCTAAGAGATCTATGGTCACTCAAATTAATTTTTCCGTCTTACTACCCACATTTTATCTTTTCTATCTCTCTATTCTTTCTACTCAAATCTATCCGGGTGTAGTACAATGGTCTCCTGACTGAGTGCTTGGACTTGTCCAACCCCCCACAAATCTAATCTAATGAGGTTTGCACTTGGACCTCATGGTCTTTTGGGCCCTCTACTCATCACAGTACCTCATCCAGAGTCAGTTCCCTTATTGAACTTAGGATAGAGCTGGGATGGATTGAGCGTCTTTGCCTTTTTTCTGGCTGCAGATGGCCAAGATGTCTCAACCTTCCCGCGCTATAGCGCTACGTTCCTGGAGAAGGTGCATTGGAGTCCCCTGGGATTGTTCGCAGAAACGACAGTAGTCAGTATACCATATGCCGATCATGTGCAGATGACTACGCAGTTTGCAGTGACCTGTGAGAATGCCCGTGAGCCGGATGCGAGACATATTAGGTGAAAATCGTTTACATATTTGAAAATGTCTGTTATATTGGCCAAACACAAACGGCCAAAAATAAAAAAAAAATCGTTTAAGGGAAACCATCTCCAATTTTGGAATAGTGCGTTGAATTTTAGACGGCGTAAATTCGATTTTAGAATACTCAACTGCATTTTAGAAAGCGTTAATTGGATTTTAGAATAAATTTTATAAATTTGGTAAATTTAGTAAGCATGAAGGGATCCGCTCTTTCAAAATTCGCTTTTCTTGTAGTTTTTATAAGTTTGAATGAGTTGGCCGACTGAACACCTGCATTGTATGGCGTTTCCTTTGGCCAGAACGAATGATCCAAGGACATGGCACTTCATAAGATTTCCAAACGTGAAGGTGCAGCTACTACCATTTCAGATTTCTGAGGAAACCATTTTTGGTAAATTTAGGTACGGCGTTGTTGGAGGGACCGATTGAATTTTTTAAAAAGTGTGAATGGTTTAGGGATATTTTGGGATGAACTATTCTTAAGAGAAGAACGTCCAACCCACCAAATGCAAAAGTAACACCTAAGCTTCGTCGAGATATGAAACTCGTTTTTTACTAAAGCTGTGGTCTACAAGAACGGTATACATATAAATATGTGTACATATGTATACTTATTTCGATTTAATGAGACAAAAATGGCAAGCATACTTAAATATAATATAAAGTTTTCCCCTCAATATAAACTCACCATTTGGAAGTGAAATATAGATTCTTTTCTCGAAACGTCGCCTAAACGCCTCATCAATGTCCCACGGATGATTTGTTGCTGCCAACACCATGATGATCTTATCATCCTGCAGCGCCGCATTCAATCCATCCATCTGGATAAGCAGCTCGGCCTTAAAGCGCCGACTCGCTTCATGCTCCGAATCACTGCCACGCGACGTACACAAGGCATCAATTTCGTCGAAGAATATGGTACTCGGCGCATAGAATCGCGCCATCTCGAACAGCAAACGCACAAGCTTTTCGCTTTCGCCGCGATACTTTGAGGTAAGAGTCGCTGAAGAGACGTTAAAGAAAGTGGTACCACATTCGGTGGCTACCGCTTTGGCTAGCATGGTCTTGCCAGTGCCTGGTGCGCCCACCATCAATACGCCGCGCCATGGTCGTCGTATGCCCTTAAAGAAGTCTGGCATAATAATTGGTAATACAACCGCTTCCTGTAGTATGGCCTTGGCTTCATTCAGTCCGGCTACATCGCTCCACTTGACACTGGGATTACGCTGCAGTATGTCCTTTTCCAGTGTGCCTACCAAATGTGGCTCATAGCCGATGGGTGCGAAAACTTTCGTCTTCGTTTTAGGTGAACTCTTTGGCGTATTTTGTGATGTGGAGTTCTCCTCCAAAGATGTGATTTCTTGATCGTCAGAGTTGGAATTTTCATCAATTGAATTCTTCTTAGGTTTGTCTTTGAGTTTAATTTGCGTGGTGAGCTTACGTGCACGTATGCGCTCGACACTGCGACTCTTGCGAGTCGCCGCCATAGCCGATGCTTTAACACTGCGCGAACTGCGTCCTTTGTCGGTGCTGTTGCTTAAGCTACCACCTACGTTGTGTGCGCTGCCGTGATGGCTCAAATTGATAGATGGCAGTGTCGGCTGGAGTTCGGGATCGCGTGAACGACGCAGCGACGAGATCCAACGGTTGTCGTTATGATTTGGGAATTGTATGTGAGTATTATTGCCACCGCTGCCCGTACCGCTGGCTCCTCCATTGCCATTTTGATATAGTGGATTTGTGGAACCTGCGGTTGGTGGTAAATTTGTGTGGGGACGTGGCTGTGGGGGAACTTCTAGAAGAAAGGTAGAACATAGGTGAAATCAACCGTATTATTCAGTCGATGACATTGTATTTACCTTGCGTTGGTATACGCGTTTTTCGTATTCCCCCGTCGCAATGCCACTACCGGCACCCAGTGTAGCTGAACTGCTTGGCGAAAGACCGCTTAATGTGGTTGTGCGTGTGGTTTCGGTTTTTTTGATATTTCCAGTACGTGTCGGCCTGTGTGTGGTTGTGATCTTAGTAAAGGCGAATGGTGGATATTGGTCCAGTATTAATGAGTCCATCATGCGTGCCACATGCGAGAGCCCAGTTGGCGGAGTTGTGGATGTGCTGTTAGATGGTACAGAAAAACAAGGTAAGTCTTTGTTTTGAGATCCGAGCAGTAGAATTATACTCGTATATGTATGTATTTTATCTTTATACTCCTATACATAGAGCTTTTGCATAAGGAATAGTTGTTCCAGACAATATAGCAAAATTTAAGAAATCTCTAATGGGATGAATGCATTAGCAAATTGTCCATTTTTAATAAAATTCATATATCCCGATCTGGCCCGTTACACAAAAGGAATTAATTTTCATATTATCATTGGCATCGGAGCTATACTTTGACCACCGAACCTCTTTTTAAGGAAGCCGGCGGCCGCCGTAGCCGAATGGGTTGGTGCGTGATTACCATTCGGAATTCACAGAGAGGTCGTTGGTTCGAATCTCGGTGAAAGCAAAATTAATAAAAACATTTTTCTAATAGCGGTTGCCCCTCGGCAGGCAATGGCAAACCTCCGAGTGTATTTCTGCCATGAAAAAGCTCCTCATAAAAATATCTGCCGTTCAGAGTCGGTTTGAAACTGTAGGTGACTCCATTTGTGGAACAACATCAAGACGCACACCACAAATAGGAACAGGACTTCGGCCAAACACCTAATAGAAGTGTACGCGCCAATTATTTATTTATTTATTTTTTAATCAGTTTTTTATAGTGTTTCCCACAAAAGCTGCGTAAAAAAGATGCCCCAGACTCCGCAGATGGGTTTTTATAGGGAGCTTTTTCCTGGCAGAAATACACTGGGAGGCTTGCAGATCATGGAAAAATTAGATGTATGTGCGAAAAAAAATCATGCGGACTCGCTGACCAGGTCTTGCGCACGAGTTGTACGAATCGGTAAAAACACTTCAGATTTAAAAGTAATCGATTTGGAAAACGAAGATTAAGATATCTGCTTGGTAGGTAGGAAGGTAGTTTGAGAAAGAAGAAACGACTGACGCACTTCATTGAACTCGCTCAAAATCGCCTCGATTTAAGAAAATTAAGAAGAATTGCATGGCAAAATTCTCTTTCCTCTAGGACCTAGATACCAATGATAAAAGAGCTCCCTTAGATAGTAATCACAGTTCGTCCATTGTGATAAAGACTGACAGCTTTTTTTATATCAACCAGACTTGATATGACAAGACTGTAATTTTAATATATTACATATTTATAGATATTCTTCCTTCCTTATGCTATTACATAAATACGCCCATAAAAGGCAATGAACTTCCAGGAATGAACTCTAAAAGTACCAATTAAGGGAATGACAGTAAATTTTAGTGAAATAAAAAAGTTAGAATCATTCGCAAGAACGCAAATGGCCGCACTATACATACAAAAATATATATGCATGTATAGTGTTGGTAAATGTGTCTATTAGTAAGATACACATTTTACATATAACAGAAATGCATGATATGATATATATAAGAGTACAAGGGCGTAGTCAAATATGTCTATTTCTAAAACATTGTAATGAATAATATCAGCTAAAAGTATTTTTTTATAAACTCAATGACAAATTTCATTAAACAATAATAAATCTACAAACTAATTTTCGCAAATTTGTTTCAATTTTCCTAATAAAATTTCAGTATAAAGGACATAATTAATATTTTTAAAGAATCTGCCATTTACAGAGAGTAAATGCCAAATATGCACTCGTTTTGTGAAACGCGATAGTCAGAAAAATATGCTACCATATTTTAAAACGAAAACTTTACTAAAATAATTTTGGAATTGGAAAAACTAAGTTTAGAACGACATGCTTATGTTAGAAAACAATATTTTTATAACCTTTACGTTATTTTTAAACTTTTGCTGTATTTTTTAGCATTCGAACATAAACCGCAAATCGGTTATATTTTACATTTACCTTCATTACTGCCATTCTGGCAGATGCTACTTTCGTTTCTTTTCAGCCCTAATTTTCCATACCACAGTCTGATTTCCACCCGAAAAACATGCCTTTTCTTCAGAAGTCCGCCATTTTGATATTTTTTCAAAAAAATTTCCCATTGCACCACCTGCCAGAATGACAAGCCTACAGAATAATAATCAGTTTAACTTTTTCGTTTCAGATGTCCTGAAGAGCCAAAATCCTGTTGACACGCTTACTTTGGTTCCACACTAATACAAAAAAATATGTAAAAAAAAAAATTGTTTTTGTATACTATTTGATGTCAATAATAACATACTATAAAATCAAAATGATCGCATTTTATTTTCTTTAAAAAAAAAATTCCTAACAAATATCTTTAAAAAATGAGTATTTGACCTTAAGCAGTTTCAATTAGCTGAAATATTCCAAGTACTTTTCGGCCTTTGGAACACAAATTCTCTTTTGTTATTTCACAAAAGTACTAATCAGGTTGCAATATAGCTATGCGTTTTCAACTCAAACCAATTATCTCGACTCAAGTACGCTATTATGAGTTGTTGCTTTCCACGTAATTCGCTAAATTTCCTAGTTTTTTGTGCAGGTCGGATGCTAAGAATACATCTTATATGCTGTGATTGAGCCGGTAGCGAACGCATTGCAGTCGAAGGACAATAACATTATTAAATGCGCCGAACATATACTTGTAAAATTAATCTTTTATCAGGTAAAAATGGAGAGATTGGCTACCGATCGACTACTCAATTATATAGGTATTGATTAACATATGTCGCTGAAGTAGGAGGAAAGGCTTCTATTGAAATTACCATGCCGAATACTTATTTTATTTGGCCGCGAGTAAACAAGAAAAAGACAAAGGCACTACTTAGCCTCTCAGGAGGGGATATCTTGAAGGTATCTGTCAGGCATTCCTTGAGACTAGGAGTTTTCTCCTTTGAATATTGCAGAAGTTGTATAGATTGCAAAGACGAAGAAACAGTTGAGCACACTGAACACAGCAACCTTATAATTACAACGGCACACAAAAAAAAAATTGTCTGTACACCGGGCGCCACCTACCTACGGCCATGTTTTTCGACCCACTGAATACGAATTTCAAGTCGGTTTGGGCCGTCCAGCCTTCAATTTCGAGTAAATTGCAAAAAAATCCAAAAAATAGCCAAAATTCGATGTTATGGCAAAAAAAAAAACAAATTTTAGATCTAAGGAATGCATAATTTTTATGTATTTTGATCCGTTACATACCAATTTCGATTGTACTTAAATCATAAACTTTTTTAATTCTAAAAAAATTTTAAAATATCCTTAAAATTTGCAAAAATCGGAGATTTTTGGGACTATTTTGGTATAAAAAATTTTGTGGATCCGGATTGGCGAAGATTTTCATGATTCTGCAATGAATTTGGCCCATAGTCCCCTCAAACATTCATAAAACTGCAAAAAACCGCCCTGCGTTAACGGCGTGTGTGCCGTCATGGCAGGTACATATGAGTACTTTCGAATGAAGGGATTCGGAAACTCAATATCGTCTGGTCAGGGTGAGAAAGCAGGCCCGCAGGCATCGTCATCCAGCGAGTGCAGCTCTTCACTAGTGGAAAACTTGGCTACTGGAGAGTATACTATTACAAGAAGCAATTCCCATCTATGCAATAAGAGTCCTGATCTATTGTGTTACGTTTGTGGGGAGTTTGAGCCGGTAAAAAACCGCAGAACGTTTTCAGATAGATTAAAACGAAATTATGAGAATGCTTTTGCATTCAAATTACAAGCGTGGGTCCCACATTTTGTTTGTGGTCGATGAAATATTATGTTGACTCGATGGGAAAAGACCAAAAACAGACAAAACTTGAAATTTACAATTCCCATGAGCTGGACTTCACCAACTAGTTCGCATAACTGTTACTTCTGTATGACTGAAATTGCCGGTTTTACTTCATCGAATAGAAGTAAAATACAGTACGCCAATGTTTCATCAGCTATTAAGCCACAGAAAACAGTTATTGTTGATGAATCCGAAGCTCTTGAAGAGATGGAAGTAGAAAAAGAAGAAGTGCCAATGGAGGAAGAAGAGGAAGAAGAAATTTCTGAAGATGAAAATCTCAAAGACGAAGATTTCACGCCAGATGGGAAAACGAAAAACCCTGAAACATTTACTAGAGAAGAACTAAATGATCTCATACGAGATTTAAATTTGCCTAAGGATGGAGCTGAATTACTGGCATCAAGACTAAAAAATAAAAATATGTTAGCTAAAAATTTAACGGCTTACTTTTATTGGAATAGAGAAGAGGAGTTCCGGAAGTTTTTCACAAAGGACGATGAGAACTCGGTGGTGTACTGTTTCAATGTTGAAAGCTTGGTTGATGAATTAAAACCTAATATCTATAAAGACGATGAGTGGAGACTCTTTATAGATTCATCAACTAGAAGTCTCAAAGCTGTCTTGCTTCACATTGGAAACATATTAGCGCCAATTCCAATAGCCCATTCGACGAAGCTTAAGGAGACCTATGAAAATTTGGAGATTGTATTGGATAAGAGAAAGTATTCAGAACTCCAATGGCAAATTTGCGGGGATCTCAAAATCGCAACACTTCTTTTAGGCCAGCAATCAGGAGTCACAAAATATCCTTGCTATTTATGTTTGTGGGACAGCAGAGACAGAAAGAATCACTATGTGAAAAAAGAATGGCCTACGAGAGAGCAATTAAATGTCGGTACTCAAAATGTAATACGAACACCATTAATTCAGCCTTCAAGCTATGTGCTACCGCCACTTCACATCAAATTAGGTCTCATCAAACAATAAGTCAAAGCTCTGGACAAGGATGGCGATTGTTTTCAGTACTTGAGAGAAAAGTTTCCGGCGATAAGTGATGCCAAATTAAAAGAGGGATTTTTTAATGGACCCCAAATTAGAACTCTATTTCAGGATGCTAATTTTATAGGTAAAATGAATGATACGGAGAGAGCAGCTTGGGTAAGTTTAAAAAATGTGTATCATAACTTTTTAGGAAATAATAAAAGTGAAAATTACAGGACAATAGTCGACCCTTAAATGATAGATTTTCGCAGCAATTCGAGGCTTCAAATTTTGCTAGCAATGCTTTGCACTACGAGTATAGCTACCGTGGCACGTTCTTTCAGCGCTCTAAGAAGAGTAAAGATTTGGCTTAGAACAACAACGACGAAATGACTCCTTAAGAGTAAATTAAGTCATTTTAAGAATATTAACCATGTATAGTAAATATATTTTTTCTATCAAGTTTTGTGCTTGCTGATAGAAATCCACAAATAGTTGGTTTGCTGAAAATGTGGGGAAATTAAAGCGAGAGAGCAAAATGACATTACATTTTGAGGGGAAGTTGCAACTGTTCTCTTTTTCTTTTGTATTTTATGCTTGTATGGAAGCTCAACTGAAAAAATGTTTAATTTTTGTGATTTTTCCCACCAACAATTTAATCGGTTCTTCCTAAACCTTGCAAATTGTTACTGGTTTTGCGTTCATGTACTTTATTTGATATTTTTCTCTTTGAAAGCGAATTCTTGGAAAGTAAGTTACTGGATAATTTTTATATGAAGAGTCTTATAGCCACATACCCATGCTTTCACTACCAACAACACACACGTCCTTACTCACGTTCTCCTTACCTCTCCTACTTACTTTCTCACATCTCTCCTTCACGTTTCATAATTTGCTTCCTTACTAGCTGATCTTTTCTTTAATAGTGCAGGCGCTAAAGGGCATTGAGTATGCAAAATGTGAGGACCGCATTCTATAAATAGTTTTGAACTCAGAAAAGCTTGCAGATTATGATTCTGGATGTTGCCGGGAGATTTGATGGTCCGTTTTTTTTTCCCCCACCCCCTTAGTATTCAAGTAAATGGACTGAACAAGTGCTTTGAAACCATTTCAATGATTGTTTTAGTGATAAAATTCAATTGTTTCTTATGAGTAAAGATAATTTTAGTTAGTCAATAAAAAAAAATAAAAAATCAAACACATATTTTTGATAAGAAATGATTTAATAGGAAAAAGAACATTTTAACATAAGTCATACAAAAAACTACAAATAATCTCTTTTATTTTGGAAGTTATTATTAATATACTTGAACAACGAAATACAATTTAGTTGTAACTTTTTGCAAGAACAAGCCTTTGTTTGACAATTAGATGTACATTTGCAGGGTTGAATTAACAATTCCGGTAATGGTCGCTTCGTCAATTGTCGTGGATACAATTTACCATCTTTTTTTTCCATAGCCTAATAAGGTGTAATCAATAGGCTGTAGTACTGTTTGGTCAGAATTTATCCATATATGTATATGTTTGTACTGAAGCTCTTAACAAATGTAAATGTAGAGCATCTGATGTGCAAATTACTTTTAATAAATTTAAGCCGAAGCCGATATTTTGACAAATTAATTTATAGCGAAGTTCACCAGCAGTTAATGTTTTTTTGAGAAAAGATAGGTGCAAATGGTTGCTAATTCCGACTGTTCGACTGTTAGGTATGGATTTCCTAAATGCCTCAGACCATTTTGCACAAAATCCAACGATGCAGCTTTTAAACTATTTTTTTTTTTTTTTGAGCCCAATCTGCTAGTCGAATCACAACCACTTAGAGAGTGTAATGCTGGCAAAATACGAGAAAGGTTTTCGCCAAGGGATTGAGCAGCTAAATGACACCCTGAAATGTATTTTTTCTTATAAGAACCTTCAAACCATAGACCTTTCTTCATTGAAATCATTATTATCTATAGCTCCATGAAGAAATAACGACGAATCTCGAACAATTTGTAGGAATAAGCAATTTTCTGTCTATATATTCACACACAATTGACGTTAGTACTTCTTTATCGATGTTTTTTAATGCTTTGTAATTAATGCAATGGCCAAATTTATTCATCATATTGATTAAATTTTTCGATCGAGTCAAATGATGAATAGATTGAGCTAAAGCAATATGCTTTGGAGTCGGTTTCTCAGTAATCGTGAAGTAAAGCGTTTTTCAGTAAGAGCGCTTCAACTTTGTTTTTGAATAAAACACAAACGGTTTGACTTTTTTAGCTAATTTTTTTTTTATTATCGAGTTTGAACATATACATTTAAGTTTGAAATTCGATTTCTTTTGCATGACTACCGCGTGCACGTTTTACGAAGTCCAATCGTTGAACCCAATTTTCGGCCACTCTTTTGCATAAATCGGCCGAAATTCCAGCAATTTCGCGTTTAATATTGGCTCTGAGCTCACAAATCGTCGCCGGCTTGTTACTGTAGACCAATGACTTCACATAACCCCAAGGAAAATAGTCTAGAGGTGTCAAATCGCACGAGCGCGGCGGCCATTTCTGGAAATAATGCGCTCATCGAACTTACTCTTCAACAAATCAATTGTAGCGTGTGCTGTGTGGCTTGTGGCCCCGTCCTGTTGAAACCACATGTCGTCTAAGTCCATACCATTCAATTGCGGCCAAAAATAATCGTTTATCATGTCGCGGCATCGATTTCCATTCATAGTAACGTGGCGATCGTTCTCGTCAACGAAAAAATATGGGCCAATTACGCCGCCGGCATGTAAACCGCACCAAACAGTGATTTTTTCGGGATGCAACGGTGCCTCATGAATCACGTGTGTATTACTTTCTGCCCAGTAATGCATATTTTGCTTGTTGACAAAGCCATTGAGCCAAAAGTGAGCTTCCTCACTGAAGATGATTTTTCGACTTTAAACTTTCTTAACAGAACACGCATTTTTATAATAAAATTCAATGATTTGCAAGCGTTGCTCAAGTGTGTAGCGTTCCATGATGAAATGTATACTAATGAAGTTTACAAATGACAAGCGAAAAATAAAAAATATTGCGTCGTTCGCCCTCCCTATCGGAAAAAAGTTGAAGCGTACCTATTGGAAACGAAATATTTTCTACTGACGAATACGAGTGCTATGACGCAATAACGCTTGGACAAGGTGAAGGGCGGGGGAAAGGGAAGGGACCATCACAGCTGCCGGCAACATGTTTGTTTTTTTGTGTAGGGTCTCAGGTAAAAGAATTTCAGCATTGTTGCCGGTCCTCACATTTTGCATACTCAATGTCCTTTAGCGCCTGCACTATACTTGAATACTAAGGGGGTGGGGTAAAAAAAAAAAAATGGACCATCAAATCTCCCGGCAACATCCAGAATCATAATCTGCAAGCTTTTCTGAGTTTAAAACTATTTATAGAATGCGGTCCTCACATTTTGCACACTCGACTCCATACAGCCCCCGCTCTATAAGACATTATGTAAACCAATATTTTTCTCGTTGTTCATATTGTTTAACTTAGTTTTAAGAATTATGCAACATTGGAAATTATTAATAAAGCCGCCTTCGAAAAGAACGGATTATTATATTTTGTTTTACATATGCAGATGAGCTCGCGAAAAAATCGCAAAAATTCATTTCGTTTCATTTAGGATTTTTATATGCTTATAACGCTGCAAATAAATTGGGGTATTCAGACAAATTTTTGCTCCCCTTTGTGATAAGTTGGACACACCCTTGCATATAAAAATGCACTAACTTACATTTGTATGTATGTAAGTATTTGTAGCAGTTAATAAAAATACTTTTACATAAATATGATACGTACTTATTCACTAAGCCCATTTTCCTACTAAGGTCAAGAGTAGTTTCACAACTTTTATGCAAATAAACGAATTTTTAGAAAAATGTTTGATATTCCTCCCCGTGTACCTACTTACATAAATATGCTGGCACGCAAATATTTCTGGTTTAATGTACAATCCGCTGTGTAGGTACTATATAGATAAACAAAAACAAAGCGATGAAAATTGTAAACTCGCAAACGATCGACTACCTTGCCGTAGGGAACAGCTCGGTTGGTCAGCACGGTCTAGACACGAGACATGGGTCGGTCGCCATTATTATCGTGACAAAAAACAAAAATGCGCCATGGCATGCAAGCCAGCCGAAGCAAAGTGAGCGCGTGGGAATATATGTAAACTATGTATGTATGTATGTGTGCATGTAAAAGCGACAACAATATTTGATACAAAATATAATAAGTAGCTAAATAAGTGGTCGTCAAATATAATGGCTACATAAACATATGCACATATGATATATATGTATAAGTATATTACTCCATACATGGTATTAGAGATGTCAATTTGCGGGATTTTACTGATCCGGGGTTTTTCGGTTTTTTTAATCACGGCATACGAGATGTACCAAAATTAAATGAAGCTTTGCTTTGTTGTATTTTAAATGTAAAAGCGAAGTTATTTTTGGAATTCAATGACAATTTATTTTGAGTAAAGAAGGATCTTAAAAAAATAAAGCATTTATTGTATTATCCTCCAAGCGTGACCTATGTATATTTATGTCATACCAAACTAGCAGATGAGAAACACCATCCGGTTGCAAGACTTATTGGCTGGATGGCCGCTAGAAACTGGTAATAACCTCTGTCACCACCATTTGAACATAAATAAATTACCTTAATTAAAACTACTGACATATCATACGTTTTTTTATTAACCCTGAAGTTTGCATATTGTGGGTTAAAACTTGATGTAATTTATCGTTCAGGCTGTGTGGGTCGGGTCTTTATGACTGTTGATAGTGGTAGTAGAAAAAGAAGAAGGCCTCCTCTGTGAGAAAGACTCGGCTTCACTTGGTGTGTCCAACTGGCCTCGGTTAGTACGAGAAAGAAACGTCTGGCGGCGCGCTTTGTTAAACTCGGCAAAAATCGCGTAAGCAGTTATAGCGCCAATCAAGAAGACGAAGAAGGCCGTCATGAACCGTTTAACGCCAGAGCAACGCAAAAAAATAAATCTGTTCGCAAAGTTCATAGAGCACTGGCGGCATCATCGGCCTTTTTACTTTCGAAATGAGGAAGCAACTACCGTTAGGGTGAATGTGAAAATTAATTATGATGATGGAATTAACTCGTGAAAATTTTTGTGCTATTATTTATTATGATTTTCGACTGTTTGTCATTTGAGCACATTGACTTAGTCACTGGTGAAACGATAGTACAACGAGGTGAAACGATAGTACAACGAGTTCAAACGCCGCAGTCAATCCTTGCAGGATGAATTTCGTGACGGTCGTCCAAATACAGTTGTGCCAGAAAAAATCAAAGCCGTACCTGTATTGATAACACAAAAGTCATGTGACATATCGCGAGATAGAGACATCCTTGGGCATTAGTGAAACAAGCATATATTCAATATTGCATGAACATTTGGTCGTCAAGAGGATTTGTTGGATACCGGATAATTTAACATTGGCCCAAAAAAAGAACTCGTGTCGATTGGTGTAAAGAAATGTTGAAGAAAATCAGCTGCGGGAATTCAAAGCACGACATCGTAACGGGTGGCAAATCTTGGATCTATGCATATGGGTCAGAAACAAAACAACATGTGTCTTTCAAGATGGACTTAATCCTACAAAAGTGGTGCGCAGAAGAAGCACTTCGAAGCAAATGGTCGCCTGTTTTTTCGGAAATCTGGTCGTGTCGCAACTGTACTGCAAGGGAAACTTAAAATAGTCTATTCTGAGTTTGAGATTTTAAGAAGATTGTTAAGTACTTTCTTTGTAAATGTCCGGACTTGGCAGCTAGGAGATTAAGGCCACTGGGTGCTCCTTTTTTCGACAGCTTGGGACAGTGCTCCAACCTAAATCCCATCAATATCCTCCATTACATCAACAACTTTGGTTGGCTGTCTGCCTGTTGGAGGTCTCATAATGGTATCAAAACATTACTTTAGTGCGACTTGTCGAGTGCCAGACTGGTACTTCAACCATTTGTTTGCCAGTAGTTTTCAGAGAACTAAAGAAAACCAAATGCCAAATACGAATCATCTTTCATCAAGACAATGCGAGCTCTCATTTATCGGCTCATACAAGAGAGTTTTTGAGCACTCAAAAAATCGGAATTATGGGACATTCGTCCTACAGCCCTGATTTGGCATCTAATGACTTCTTTTTCCTAACGAACAACAAAAATAAAATGCTCTTCAACGGCTTTAAATAACTCAATTCAAAGGTATCCACTTCTGAGGTGTAAAAGTCCTTTGAAAATTGGTTTAAGAGAATGCAGAAGTGTATTGACTTTCAAGGTGAATATTTTGGAAAACAATAAAACAATTTGCATTATTATTTTTTTATATTTTCATTATTGGACGCAAAATATGTAAGACAACCCTCGTATATACATATTGTATGCAAAATCGATAAGCAAAACAAAAAAATAAAAAACTTCGAAGCCACTGCGTTGAATACCTTCAATATGACTTTTTAAGTATTTATGCAGCTACAAGTATGTACATATGTAACGTTCTATCTGCATATATGTATGCATATATATGAGTCCATTTACATACATACATGTGTTCTTAAAAATATTTACATTGCCTCTGCTCCGAGTTCAATAAACTCTGTTACGTATTGCCAGGTTATTGAGCTCTTTGCTGAGCCTTTTGTTACTCTACTCCTAACTTTTTTTGTTGGTCTGCTGGAATTGACTTATGTTGGCCAAAGGTTTGACACGAACATGTCAAGTATTATTAGAGTGGCTGCACAACAACAATGCAGAGCAACAATAGAAACCAATTGCTACGGCCTATTCGAAAATCACTTTCGACCACCATACGTTTATTCCGCCCCTTGTTACCCGCCTCACATGCACTTCTCCATGCTCAGCAAGCCGGCAATCAACGTTTGATTTTTATTTCCAACCGGTATTTTCCTTAAGTATTTTTTCCTTAATGAAAGCCGCGTAAAGATGCACCTAATTCGATAAGGTTTTATTGGTGTGGCGCTGAAATATTAATTTACGAGCAGCTTAAACAGAATTGCACACATACATATGTATATACACACACATTGGATATATACATGGCACCTGTGTAACTTTATCCTTTGCGTTTCATCTAAGAAAGCCACAACTATATGTAGTACATCGTATTTGTCGCATGAGCATGGCAGTTCGTGTGGTATGCATGTTTGAGTGTATTTATGTGTATGCTAATACCGCAAGCACACTTTTGCGGACTAATTAGCAAAATTCTCCGTACAAACAATCACAGAAAACTTAAGGAAACTGTAGCAATAAAAAGTCAAATAAAATGACTATGTTGACCGCCGTAGTCTAGTGGTTTGTGCGTTACTAATACACGATTGGTGTCGGGTTCGGTGCCCATTAAGAACACGAAACATAAAGTGACACAAAATATTTTTTGTAATAGCGTTCGCCCTTCGGTAGGCAATGCCGAAGGTACAATTTTTGCGCTGAAAAAATTCCCCTTAAAAAAGCAACTGCCTCAATTTTGAAAAACATTGGAACGCACAACAATGAAAGATGCCAAACATCTAACAAGGAATTTACGAGTCAGTTCAGTAATAGTTTGGGGAAAAGAAATTAATTTGCGTAAACTCCAAAACTTTATTTAAGATTTTTGGGATAGTCCGATTTCGGTCAAATGTGCACCGTTTTGTTGTATAATTTGTTGTCATTTTAAAGGTAGCCTCATAATGCCTTCCTCATAAAAGTCTTGGTACTTATTGGCGGAAAACTCTAGTAATCGATTTTCACAATATTATCTCGATACCAATTTCTCATCACTCAGGAAGTTTTGCAATGAGAGAAAAAGTTAGTAATCGCTTGGTCCCAGGTCCTGACATTAAAAGGCCGAAGATTTGGCGAGTCACTATAGATGTGTGTGGCCTTGGGTTTTCCTGATGGACACAACACCTCTTCTGTTGGCCAATTCTGGTCAATCGCTAGCTTCAAACGCTCCAGTTGTTGACAGTAGAGATTTGAGTTTAGTGTTTGCCCATACGGAAGCAACTTTCAACGACATATTATTCAATTTAAGTCTCACCAAATACAAAGTAGAACCTTCCTGGCCATTAGTACTGGTTTGGTCAGCGCTGAGCTGTTTCATCACGCTTTGATCACGATCGTTTTCGGACAATATTGTCGTATATGACCCATTTCTCATCCCCAGTCACCATCTGTTCAAGAAAGTGGTCGAACACATTCCGTTTGGCCAAGGCATCGCGGATGGAATTTCGATCCATCATGATTTGTGGTGTTAATTGGTGTGGCACCCAAACATCACGCTTCTTTTTGAATCCAGCTTTGCGCAAATGATTTAAAAATATTTTATGCTCGATCTTTTGCTCCTGGACGATGCTACGACTACTAAAATGTCGACCAACTTCGATTATTTCTGTGATTTTATCGACATTTTCGACGACGGGCCGTCCTGTGCGAGGTGAATCTTTAACATCAACCTGAACGGAATCGGCGAAACCAAAATTGGACGAAATTAGCTGATACAGTATCGGCACCATAAACACAAATTTACAATTTTAGCGGCCTGACTTGCTTTTTCGCCTTTATTAAAGAAAAGCTGTAACCGCTAACACCCTGTAACTCACAACTGATTGGAACAAACAAATAACAGCTCAATAATTTGTTTAGTGTGAAATGTCACCTTCTCAACGAGCATAAACTTTAAATTGTTTGATCGATACTTTACGAGATATCGATCGGTGCGGCCATCTACCGAGAAAATAACATTTGAACCAACTGTGAATAAACCCTGAAATCGCAATGAGTATAGCTGATCTGCAAGAATCTGCATATCGATCTTATCAAATGACTTTGTGATATCAACAAATAAGGCACTGCAGGCTTTCTTACTTTAATTATCTTACAAGTAAATAAAGGAAACAGAGTTTAGAGGAGCATCCTCAGTTGAGTGATCACATCGAAATTTAAATTGCAAAGGGCTAAAGAAATTTAATTTCTTCAGGCGGGATAAAATTGTGCTTTTTATTGATTTTCAAAAATTTTGTAAATGGATGACAGCAGTGGCATAAGTCTATAATTATTTTTTTTTTATCTACTTTTTTAAAGTAAAATAAATAAATAATTGGTGCGTATCCTCTGTTAGGTGTTTGGCTGAGTTCTTCCTTCTATTTGTGGTGTGCGTTTTGATGTTTTTCCACAAATGGAGGGACCTACAGTTTTAAGCCGACTCCGAACGGCAAATGGGAGATTTTTCATGGCAGAAATACACTCGGAGGTTTGTCATTGCCTGCCGAGGACCGCTTAGAAAAAACTTTTTCAATAATTTTGAGTTTTATGCTCGGAGATTCGAACCTACACACTTTTTATAAAGTGGAGTAAATAATTACTGCAGTCGGAAAAATTCCTGCTGTAACGCTAATTTAACAAAACGATATTTCTAAATATCTACCAAATTAATTCCAAAATGTGAATTATGGTTTAATAATTTTTCCCCCAATCCTGCCTGTGTGTGGTGAGTTAATGCTCTAAATAATTTCTTAGTCATAATGACTTTTCCTTATTTTCGTTTTGGGCAATTTCCATTGCTTAGTATTTGCTTACGAAATTGGGTTAATGACTATTCTCAAACCAATAAAATCTTTGTATATTTCTGCATGGCTGACGGCTAATAAAATTTCTTCCTTAGGCAATGTGGCGCACTGCTGCATTTCAATGTTTCCAAGTGAATCCTGTTGCCGAGTGGTTAATTAAATATTAATCAAATATGATAAACGGTTTTTTTGTTTTCAAATAGCAACTAGACACTTTTAAAATGCTCGTACAAATGAGAGAGCAGCTTAACCAAAAATATTACCATATTTTGAGGGAAAGTTGTATTTTAGTGGGCAATTATTTTTTTGCTACTGGCAAGAAACTGGCGCAACCAGAGATGGTATTATTATTACAAGCACAATAATTACAGTGAACTCCTTTCATGAAATCGCATGCTATTCAATTTATATGTTTTGTAATTAATATCGTATTCGTATTTATGCATAATCTTTAGGAGTGCCTGGTTTGTTTTTGCTAACACTCATATCTATTGCCGTCGGCGTGCTAGTATTGATGTGATTGATGCTGCATGTGGATTTTGCACTGATTTGTACGTACAGTCTATCGAGAAAATATTTTGACATACTATGATATTCAAGTTATTTGTACTTCTTTAACTGAAAATATCGCTTTTTATTGAATTTGGAGAGCCTTTCAAAATAATAATTTTAACTTATATATTTACCATCACTTCGTAACGGTAAGCGTTTTATATACATCAAAGCAAAAATAAAAATACAAAACTAACTAAAAAAAACACTAAGTATTAAAACAAAATAAATCATGCCAAAATTTAAAATAGGCTAGAGCCAAAATCTGCAAGTGGAAGAGCACGGAAAATATCTGACCGCGCCAAACCTACTTTGTTGAGAAAATTAGCCGTAAACCCGCAGATTTCGACAAAAAATCTGGCCAGTGATCTTAGAGATGAGTGTGGGATCGAAGCTTCTCATGAAATATTTCGCCAAGTTTTGCAAAAGCACAATTATGCTTTTCGAGTTGCTTGAAAGAACCTTTTGCTGAAAAGCGGTTACCTTTTGCTACCGACTACGTACTTAGCTCAACCAAATATCTACTAGGATGAAGCGATACATAGGTATACTGCGATGAGACTAAAATCATGCTGTATTATGCACAATGAGGGACCAAATAGAGAGAGTAGGCAGCCATTAAAAACACTGAAAAGGCGAAATATTACACCGACAGTGAAATTTGGCATATTTTCAGTTATGGGGTGGTGATGCATAGCCAACAAGGGAATTGATCATTTGGTGTTTATAGAAAATAAGATCGATGCACGACAATATTTGAATAGGTCATTTGATAAAATGTGGCTTCATTGTTGACAACAAATCTCAGTATTAATTCTACCAGGTCAACGATCTAAAACATAAAGCTCATATGGTGAGAATGTGGCTTCTTTTTATTGTACCAAAGTATTTGATATATGAGCCCAAAGTCCGGATATAAGCCCAATAGCAAATTTGTGGGCATATTTAAAGAAAGTTGAAAAAAAATACTCAGAAGGTCACGCAGAGCGGAAAATTGTTTTTTCGAGGAATGGCACCAGACACCCCAGGACTATAAAATTGTTGAATTTATGAGAAACAGACTGCTAGGTGTTATACAGTGTGTCGGAATGAGTTTAACATAGACAATAAATTAAATTTTTCGACTTCAATAGCAAAAAAATAGCACTAATTACACAGGCACACAAAAAAAAAAAAGTGTCATGTCCAAGACATTAGACTAGTGTATTCCGACGTATTTTTTCGCACTGAATCCGAATCCGAAGCCAGAATACTCAAATTGGCTCCCGTTTTTGAGATAATCTCAAAAAACTGAAAAAAAATTAAAAAACTGAAAAAAGAAATAAAATTTTTTTTCAGATCCTACGGTAGTGTATTTCGATGTATTTTTTCCCGCTGAGTCCGAACCTGATGCAAAAATTTGCATATTGGCTCAAATTCCTTGGGAAAACAACGACGCCATTTTCATATGGTCGAACAAATGAATGACTTTCGACCCTGTCTCGAGGTATCCAAAAGCGCCAAGTTCGTGCCTCTGGGATAAAAACTCTCTTTACTTGTATCTGTAACCAGGGCACCTCCACGTGGTGACGGTGGGCAACGGAACCATACTGGCAGAGTCCTTGGGTAAACGGCTGACGCCGTCATGGCAGGCACAAGTGAAAAGTGTTTTACGATGCAGGGTCTCGGAAGCCCAGTATCGGCGGCTGGTCAGGGTGGAAATGCAGGCCCGCAGGCGTCGTCATCCAGCGACTGCAGCTCTACAGTAGTGGGAAACTTGGCTACTGTAGGGAATAATGCGACAAGTCATGAATCAGCAGGTGAATCTGTTGAGCGATCAGATTTGAATCACAGTTGTAATAAGGACGTAAACAGTTTTTGTTATATTTGCAGCAAGTATGAGATTCCAAAGAGTCGGCGAAATGTAAATAAAAATGTTATGGAACTTTATAAATCTTGTTTTAATTTAGACATTACAAATCAAGATACTAACTGGGTTCCTAAAAAAATATGTAATCTTTGCGAAAGAATGTTAAACGGTAAAGCAAAGCAAAGGATTAAGGTTCCTTGCATTTGGAGAAAACCCCTTAATAAAGAAAATTGTTATGTTTGTATGACGGATTTAAAAGGTATCAACAATTCTAAAAAATCGAATTATTTGTATGCAGAAGTTTCAAGCGTCACGAAACCAATTTTCTTATCTGATCAGGAGAGTAATGAAAATATGGATCTGTGCTGTTCTAATGATGAACATGTGATTACGGGATTTGAAGGTAATAACAGTACCGAAATCGATACAGATGAGAAAGAAATCGAAGATGATACTGATGAAGCGAAAATAATACTGAAGAAGGAAGCGAAAATGAAAGCACCGATGATGATGATTATACGCCGTATGATATTCCAATCAAAAAAGAACTACTTCCAGCTAATCAAGAAGAGGTTAATGATTTGGTCAGAGATTTAGGTCTACCCAAAGATGGTTCTGAGTTGCTAACTTCATGGTTGAAAAGCAAAAACTTTACTTCTAATAAAGTAAAATCATCTTTCTATCGAAATAGGGAGAAAGAATTTCGAAAATATTTTATCTTTCAAAAAGACATTTCTTTAGTATATTGCCAAGATATAAATGGATTAATGAATGAACTGAAACCTGGATGTTATAAAAGCGAGAATTGGAGGTTATTTATTGATTCCTCAACAAAAAGTTTAAAGGCCGTGTTACTGCATAACACAAACAAATTTGCTTCGGTACCTGTAGCATATTCAAGAGTTACTAAAGAAGAATATGGAAAGTTAAATATAATACTAAATAAAATTAAGTATTCAGATCATAAGTGGTAAATCTGTGGGGACTTAAAAATCATAACCATTATACTAGGACAGCAATCTGGATTTACAAAAATGCCGTGTTTCTTATGCGAGTGGGACAGTAGAGATCGGGCAAATCATTACATAAAAAAAGAGTGGCCTAAGAGAAAGAAACTTAAGCCAGGAACAAAGAATGTTATACAAAAACCCTTGGTCGATGCTTCTAAAATCCTTCTTCCTCCACTGCATATAAAGTTAGGACTTGTTAAGCAATTTATTAAGGCATTAAATAAAGAAGGAAGATGTTTTCAGTATATTGAAGAAATCTTTCCTAAAGTTTCGGATGCAAAGTTAAAGGAAGGAATATTAGATGGACCACAAATTAGGAAGATGTTAAGGGATAACATTTTAGTAACAAAAATGAATAAGAAAGAAAGAGATGCGTGGCTTAGTTTTAAAAATGTAGTTGAAAACTTTTTAGGAAACCATAGGAGTTTAAATTACAAAGAAATTGTTGCAAATTTGGTCAAGAACTTCAAAAACTTAGGTTGCTTGATGAACTTAAAGTTACATTTCTTAGATTCTCACGTAGATTACTTCCCAGAAAATATTGGGGATTACCGCGAGGAGCAAGGAGAAAGATTCCGCCAAGATATTAAGGAAATGGAACGTAGATATCAAGGAACGTGGAATAAAAATATGATGGCAGACTACTGCTGGTCGCTAAAGAGGGATATTGCTGTAAGAGGGCAGAAACGCAAAATACAAACTCTGCATCGATCATTTGAATGCAAGAGAGTTCGATACCATAGAAAAAACATTTGAAAATAAATTACCATATTGAGCTAATAAATCAGCTAATAAATTCTAATTCGAACTCAACAGAAAAAGTACAAATACATTATTCGTGTAGAAATTGCTAGATCTGGCAAACATCCGGTAGGAAATAGCTTAATTGTTTCTTGCCTGGTTTGGGCATGGGGTGGCCTGATTTTCATCCGTTTCTAATCAGGGCCTATTTTTGCCCGATGTGACCCTAATTAGAGATGTCGGCTTATGATTAATTTGTTCACCTTATCAAACCTCCTCAAAGTAATGTCAATATTTCTACAATGGAATAATAAGTATCTAAAAAGGTATTACTTGCTGTAAATTCACCTTTTTGAGTAGTGTTCTAAGATTATCTCAAAAAATGGATTCAACCTGACAATGGTGGCTTCAAATCGAATTGCAAATAATTCTGCAATCAGCGGTATACAACAGATAGAGATACACTACTATAGTGTCTCGAGAAAATATTTGTTTTGTTTTGCCTTCAACTTGATTTTATGCGCAGATTTATGAGAATATCTCAAAAACATTAACGAACACCCTAATTTTTTGTTTCATATTTGGAACCAGTACAAAAATACGTAAAACAGGCTACCGTAGAATCTACAAAAAAAAAATTTTTTCATTACTTTGGCTTTTTTAACAATTTTTTGAGACTATATCAAAAATTTGAGCAAATACGTCAGGTTTAAGCGGTTTTTTTAAATTATCTCAAAAATTTGATCCAATACGCCAATTCTGGCTTTAGTTTTAGAATCAGCGGAAAAAACACATCGAATTACACTACAATAGTGTCTCAAAAAATTACGTTTGGTTTTTTACATTTGCAAATATGTTTGGCAACATTTTTGTAATTAGCGGGAAAAAGTACGTCGAAAAACACTACCATAATTTCTCGAGAAAATTATTACGTTTGCTCTTTTTTCGATTTTTTGAGCAGTTCTTTGAGATTGTCTCAAAAATTTTAGCCAATATGCAAATTTTTGCATCAGGTTCGGACTCAGCGGGAAAAAATACATCGAAATACACTACCGTAGGATCTGAAAAAAAATGTTTATTTCTTTTTTCAGTTATTTTTTTTTCAGTTTTTTGAGATTATCTCAAAAACGGGAGCCAATTTGAGTATTCTGGCTTCGGATTCGGATTCAGCGGGAAAAAATACATCGAAATACACTACCGTAGGATCTGAAAAAAATGTTTATTTCTTTTTTTAGTTATTTATTTTTTTTTCAGTTTTTTGAGATTATCTCAAAAACGGGAGCCAATTTGAGTATTCTGGCTTCGGATTCGGATTCAGCGGGAAAAAATACATCGAAATACACTACCGTAGGATCTGAAAAAAAATTTTATTTCTTTTTTCAGTTTTTTAATTTTTTTTTAAGTTTTTTGAGATTATCTCAAAAACGGGAGCCAATTTGAGTATTCTGGCTTCGGATTCGGATTCAGTGCGAAAAAATACGTCGGAATACACTAGTCTAATGTCTTGGACATGACACTTTTTTTTTTTGTGTGCCTGTGTTATTTATCTTTGACTTCTTTTTTTGTACTGATTCATATTTAAAGGGAATTAATAAAAAAAAACTTATTTGGAAAAACAACTAATAAAGCAATAAAAACAAATAAGATACTATTTCGATACTGTAAATAAACTGTTTTTACATTTTGCTTTTTCAATTTCTGTGTTGCGCTATTAACTTCGATTTACATAATCTCTGCTTTGCAATGACCACTTTGATGCTTTTGTTTTATCATTCAGTGAACATTTTTTGCTTTATTCGGACTTTTTTTAATGCCGAAAAACGATTATCCTTTGATATTACGCAGTTATTATACCACTTGGGAGGAATTGAGAAATTGTCTGAAAGGACCCGAAAATTGTATCAAAACCCGAGAATTTCCTTGAGAGCACTTGCAAAGGAGCTTAACGAGGAGTGTGGCATTGTTGCTCTCATGAAGCAGTGCCCCAAGCCCTACTGCACCACAAATATTCATCGAGACCAGCACGCAATAATCCATTGCTGTCTGCATAAAATATATGATAGAAAAACGCCTTCTTTTTGTATTAAATCACATCTCCGAACCAAATGATTATTGGGACGACGTTATATTTTGCGACGAAACAAAAAGACAAATATGCTGTATTACAACGATAGACCTACTAGAGTATGGCGCAAGCCTCTGACAGCTTTACAAAATCGAAATAAAACTCCCACGGTTAATTTTGGAAAAATTTACGTTGTGATTTGTGGATGCATTTGAAGTGTTTATTGGTGGCCCAATGGATGTCAAACAATATTTAAATATATTAAAAAAAACTTAGTTGGCATTGCTAAAAAATGTGGGTTCATCACTGAGCATAAGCCAAATTTAAAATTCCCCCAAGATAACGATACAAAACATAAGGAGCATAATGTGCAGATATGGCTTCTCTACAATTGTGGTAAAGTTATAAATACACCAGCAACTAAGCGCAATAGAAATTTGATGATTACGAAAATTTAGCGATTTTGTCTCAATTTGCTTGCACAATTGGTGGATATGCTTTTTGTTTAAATAGGTAAAAACCCGTAGAAAGACTTAAAAAAAAAATCCAAAATAAACGACGCTTATTCATGTGTGTGTGTTAATATATTTGCTCAGACGAGTTTCCATGCTTGGTTTGTGAACAAAAATTGTTCAAAGTATTCGTAAGCGGCTTACATAAATCGCTGACGAGAACTCTTCATAAATGGCGTTTGTAGCTAAAAATTATTCCAAACGTTTTGCGAATATTCGATACAAACAGACTTATACAAGTATGTAATAAATGGTAAAATACTTATGAGTGCATTGTCTTTTGCTACTACAGTAAAAGGGTTGCTTATTCGCATATACCAAACTAATCCAACTTTACTCTTTTTATTTGTCTAGAGTGAAGTGGCATTCGTCTTCGTTACATTTATGTATGTTAATTTCTAAAATTTTGATGATTCTACATAAATCTCTACTAGAGCATAAATTAACTGATACGCCATGTAACAAAGGGGACAACATGGCGTATGAATAATTTAAGTGTTTGAATCTTCGTATAATCAGAGTTCGAAAATTTCTATCAGCATTTTCAACGTGTTTTTAATTATAAATAAACTAAATATTAAGAAAAATATTCAAGTAATCACTGAAAGACAAAAAGTCAAAGACAAAAATAATTTTTATTGACAAAAATTTCTTGTTGCTTTTTTTTCAACATTTATGTATTTATGTATTATTTTGAATAGTTCCAAAGAAGCGTCCTCAAGTATCTTTTTTTCACAGTGTTCAGTTCCTTCATTTTGTCAGTCATGATTTTTTTTTAATATGTCAGAATTATAAGCCTTTCAACAGAGTGTATTCAAATACAAATAGAAAAAATTAATTTAAAATTTTGAATCTGTAACCTTTCCACCTGTAGGAATCCTTTTCAAGGATGCACAAATACGAATTGGAGGAAAAAATGCAGAAAATTATCACATCAAATGTGCAAGCCATTTGTTTTATTTCCCAAAGGATACTTAATATTCTTTATGTGCATTTGTACGTAAATAAATTTTAAAATAAGAGCATAAGAGAGAAAGTGGGATCAAAGAATTTGGGGGTACTCGCCCTCAACTTTCTATTATTTGCGTAAGTATACATAACCATTTATTTAAAATTAAAATTTAAGGACTAAATATTTTCATGATTTCATTTGAATTTTACACGCTTTTACGACATAGAATATTGAAATTTTTGTAAAAAAATTTCTAATTTATCATTTCATTGAATTAAGAAATAATATAAAAAACACAGGAAATGGTTTTTAAACGTTAAAAATTCTAAAAGTGCATCCCAATGTTCAGAGCGTAGAATACTTCTTATATCACTGTCCCACTCTTCTCAGAATGAGACTCCGTTGTCTAAACTCTTTCTTCTTTGGATGTCGGGCAGACTTAGACTTGGCAGCCATTCATAAAATTTTATAGTTTATTAGAGAGACGAAGTGTTTTCCTCACATTTAGAATTAGATGAGCAATTCGAGACTAAACGCGTGGTATCACAATAAGTATACTGGATTCCTTTCTTAATTAATCCGTAATTTTTACATTACAATACAATTTTATACAATTTTTTGTGATAAAGCCCACAGGCTATCTAATTTAAGCGTGACCGGTAAAATTCCAACTTAGAGTTCCATACAAAAAATTTAAATGCTGTTCAATAGGCGCATTCTTTTCCAATACACGTTGCGTAATTTGTTAGTTTTATGAGTCATTTAGAAAGTGTGCGTTGTTGTTAAAAAATGAGTATGAAAAACGATTTGAAGCAGTGGGCCTAAGTACACACTCTAAAGGTCCAAAAATGTGAGGAGCAGCAAAATATTTGAAGAAGTCGAAGATTGTTCACAAATAAATGGGTGCAACGGTATATCGAAGTTAAAAACGTAGACCACTTCCCCGGATGAGGACCAACAAAAAAAAATATCTCCAACGCAAGATCAGAAGGAAGATCATTAATTTTTTGTGACAAAGCCGAACTTATCGTTGGGTGAAGCTGAGTTTTAAAGAAAATGTGTCAAAAAACACGATTCGAGAACGTTTACGACGACCTCAAATTCCGGAGCACATTGAAAAAAACCTCTATATCACATAAAAAAAGACTTGCACGGGCTAAGGCAAATTCAGCATGGAGTTGGACAAACGTAATATTCCCGGATGAGCCTTTTTTTGGGCGCATAGTTGCATACGTCGGTCCTGGTATACCGCTAATAATCGACAACTTCAACAAACGGTTAAATATCCAGTTAAGGTTCATGTTTGGGGCTGCTTCTTTGAAAAAAGGTTTGGCCATTTATTTATGTTTATCGTCAATTTGAATGCAGTTTGGATGAAAGAAGGCAACAGTCCCAAGTATCGACAGCAAAGATGTGTAGAGTGGAAACAGTAAAATGGGACTGGAATATTGGACGGGCCTTCACAGTCGCTTGATGCCAACCCTATTGAAAATGTTTGGACAGTAGTTAAATAAAAACTCATAAGAAAACAAATATGGATGGTCAAACAGATAACAAGGCAAATTTGACTGATTTGGAGCCAATTACTTCCACAACTTGCGCAGAAATTAACACTTGGCTCGAAGAGTTTAATAATTATTCCTTTATTATTATATTTTTTATTGTTATGAATCGAAGATGTGAAGCCTTTATAGCAAATGGTGGTAATTATACATTTTAATGAATATATTGTTTATATTAAATATTATAAGACCATAAAATGCAATTTGTTAGTCAAATAGGTTCTAAGTTATGAAGCAACCCATTCGGCTACGGCGACCGCCTGTACATACACTCAACGTCAAGTTTTGACTATTTATTTATTAACTTTTTAATTTAAATTATTCTTTTACAAAAATATAGTTAATACTACAACAAACACCATATAAAGTAAAGTTTCGAGCTTTGTGTTGTATAAAAATTGTAAATATTCAGCAAATTTTCATCAAAATTTCAAACTTTTTACTTAGAGTTTTTAGAAAAATTTTGGTACAATAAAGTGCAAGTGTCAAGTAGATCAAATATCTCACTGATTTTTGAGAGTTATTTTTGTTCGCGGTCTTGTACATTTTCTCCATTTTACGCGTAATCCACATTTTATATGGAAGAAAACACCCAGCACTGCCAGCAGAAAAAATTTTCAAAAATCAACGAAATTTTTAATCACTCGAAACTTGCACTTTATTGCACAAAAACCCAATGACCTATAAATCTGCTTACCTGAAATTTTTCTAAAAATTCAGAGTAAAAAGTTTGAAATGTTGATGAAAATTTGCCGAATTTTAAACGCAGCTTGAAACTTTGCCTTATATTGTTTTGGTTATAGTATGTATGTATGTATATGTAATTGGCACCCTTTCTGGATGTTTGGCCGAGTTCCTCCTCCTATTTGTGGCGCGTGTCTTGATGTTGTTCCACAAATGGAGGGACCTACAGTTTTAAGCCGACTCCGAACTGCAGATCTTTTTTTTGAGGAGCTTTCTCATGGCAGAAATACACTCGGAGGTTTACCATTACTTGCCGAGGGGCGACCGCTATTAGAAAAAAACTTTTTCTTCATTTTTGTGTTTCACCGAGAATCGAACCTACTTTGTTGTAGTATAAACTATATTTATATAAAATTATAATTTAAATTACAAAATCATAAACAAATATTCAAAACTTACCAATATGTGCTGTACACTTTCTTTTGACGCTTACAATTTATATGTATCTATATATATCTTTTGCAAAGTGCTTTGGCCAAAGTCCTGTCATTTGTGGTGTGTTTTTTGATGTTCTTTCCACACATGGAGGGGCCTATAGTTTTATACCGCATCCATACCGCAGATGGATTTTTTATGGGGAGTTTTTTCATGGCAGAAATAGACTTGGTGGCTTGCCATTGTCTGCCGAGGGGCGAACGCTTTGGAAAAAACTTTTACTACAGGGTGCGCCATCTTTTATGTCGGTATGAAAACATTGAATAACTTTGAAAAAAAAAACTGATTTGAATACAATATCAATCAAGTGGCCACCTTTATTAGCAATCACGAACTGCGATCTTTTTTCTGCGTTTGTGAAGCATTTCGGGTTTTATAGCGCCGATTTCGCGTTGTTTTGGTATAAAGCGATTCATGGTTGAAATTGTATTGAATTGACGTATCGAAAACATGTATGTTGAAGTCGATCGGTTGGTAAATGACAAAGTTATTCAGCGTTTACATACCGATGGCGCACTCTGTAGCATTTGGTGTTTCATGCCCGGAGTTTCAAATCTACAATATGAGGGTTGGTATACCTAGCTATTCGGCTACGGCCGGTCGGTCGGACTTTATCTTTTACAAAAAAGAAAAAACGTGTTGGATATGAACAATCCATGGAGACAATGAAAAGATCAATTGAGTAGTGCTTCGCATAACTTTGGAATAGCAGATATTGCAATTATATTGTTGTTTTCTATTTCCATGTTTACAAAGGGGAATTCGATGGAGAAAAGTCGTAAAAATAATTATACTTTTCCTTTTTAAAGTCTTATAAAAATATAATTCATATTTTCCCGTAAAACTGTGTTGTGAACTTTCGAAAATAACTGTTCTGCGCTGACATATGTATGTAGGTGTTATCATAAAACAAGTGTGAGAAAATAGATTAGCTCTGAGTGACAAGGCCACAAAGCTCACCACTTCCTTGAGTTGTATGGCAGGGCATAATAATTGTAAAATAGTAATCAGTAAATTGTATATGCATCTGACCATGTCAATCAACGTGTTAAGGAAACTGTATAAATGTCAAATAAAATGTATTTGCATATAAACAAATAAACACAAACGAGCAGCGAAGTTGAATGAATTATGAACTTGCCCATGGAAAATGGCTTAGCTTTTCACATTTTCACACAATCAGTCAAATGGACGCCATGGAAATGGCAAGCACGCTTGGAATTTCTCACGACCGCAAAGGAGCATTGCACAACGACGAAGTTACAGTTATTCGCAATAACAATAGAAAATTATGTGTATGTATGCATGTATGTAAGCCATATTTTATGGCATTCTATGTGTTTGGAGTACTTTCTTCTTATTCTATTCTTCTTATTCTATCTTGTTTTTATTCTACTTTGGCACATAGTTCGCAAAGTTCGAATAGCAAAGAAAGTATTACTGAAATTTACCAATCATGTAGATCCCAAAGCGAATGATAGGGCGTGTGACGAAAGGTGGACATGAGCGGCACGGCAACTTCATACTCCACATGCACATCGGTTGGGAGCGGTGGGCGTTCTAGAGCTGGACTTGAATTGCCAACGGAGCGTTTACGTAGAAAACTGTAATGGGCGGGAGCTGCTGTATGTGGCGGCGGTGGTAGTGGTGGTGTTGGTTCGCCACCCATGTTGCCATTGAACAGCTGTGAATTGGCATTGGTGATGGCGGAAGCAGTCGATTGTTCGTTGAGCTGATGCTCCAATGCCATACCAAGCCAATTTTGAGCATTTGTGTTGAACATTTTTTTTTAATTTTATTTCTTTTCTTGTGTTTAATAAAATTTAAAGAAAATAATTACTTAGTTTTTTTATCAAATATACACATTTTTTCATTCACTTTGCACTCTAACGCTGTAACATTGCGTAGCGTTCGACACAATTCTAGCACGCGGGTCTTACGAAAAATTATTGACCATTTGCCGCGAATGCCAAGCACCAACTGACCAACAGTCTGCTCGATACGGCGGTCATTGGCGGTACGCGAGCAGTGGTCATTTGCACAATAGAAATACTCGAGGGCTACAGGCTTAGAGGGGAAGCGTTTACGTTGCGTCGCGTCGCGGTGTGCCACAACAAAAAAGCGGTTTCCATTAACTGCACAAACATTTGTTAAATATATACATACATACATGTATGTGTGCACAAACTCCTCCATACATGTACATAGTATGTTGGGTACATAAATAGAAAAGGACCCCCACACACATGCACATGCATAAATACTTGTACATGCGAACTTAAATGCCACCCTTTAACTGTTTATAGGTAATAGTCAGTGTGGCAACACTGGTACTGCTGTCTCACGAAGCGGTTTGAATTAGTGGAGACTTTGAAGGCGCTTGACCACTTGTTTCTTGTTGATTTTGTTTTTACTTTGCTTACTTCTTTCTGAGACGCTCGTACAATTGTAAGGCTGAACACATACACACGCGCACATGCACATAAATGTATTCGAGAACACACTTGCGTTGCAAAAGGGTAGCGTTTTGAATTTGGATTGAGGTTAAAGGAAGTGGCATTTGTGCTGCTTCTGATTTTTTACCGTTTTTAGCTTTACTACGCTTGAACCTTTTCAAAATGCTTTGTTTGTTATTTTAGTTTTCTACCAAATCGGAAGCGCTAATATGGCTCGGGCTATATTGCCACTCATCTAGAAATGTACGTTGAGGTTGCAAGTTTTGGCTTTTGTTGTTGCTAATGACTGTTATTGTTTTTACGTACATTGAGTGTTTTTTTGTTGTTTGGCGTGTCGTCGGTATTTTTTTTTGCAATATCAAATTAGCATTAGTTAGGAATGAGTAAACCCACAGTTGGAATTTAATAATGTGAACTAATAGCCATTTTTAATATTACGGGCTGACTTGTTGTTGTTCTTGTTTTCAAAATGATAACACTATTAATGAAATCGTTTTATAATAAGGTCGACAGTGACATTCATTCAAAAGTGTTGCAGCTGAGTCTAAGTGTACTGCTATCTGACCACTGTAGTGTATTTCAAGCTGAACTAATAGCGATAAAAGTGGCTGCCATCTGGGTCACAGTGACTCACCAAGGGTTACACAATCGATCATCATCTACTTTGACAGTCAAGCTGCGTTTAAATCTCTACGGTGCAATAATACTTCCTTTAAAGTAGCAATTGAAAGTACACCTATTCTGCATGAGCTGGCTAAAGAGTGCACCACGAATATTTTTTGAATTTCTAGACAAAGAGGTATATATTTCTGGGAATTGCATGCCGCATGAGCAAGCTGGGAGCGGAACTGTTCTAAAATCAGTCAACTCTGCCCAATATGAGGGCGTTCCTTTATCCATAAGCAAGCTCTGGGTTAATTCAGTTTTATCCGCACAGAACAATGCCAGATGTATCAGGAGCCTATTTGTGGGTTAATTAGGCAGATCTGGCCTTTAATGGATGGGAATAAATCTAAGTATACCATCTATGTCAACCAACCTTACATAAGCCCAATAGTTGATATGATCACCGAGCAGCGTCTAATAGCAACGCATGGGAAGCGTTTAGTGTTTTTCTCTAACGACTTTTGTGGCAGCTGCAAGAACGAGAAGAAAGTTGAGAGTTTTGGAAACTTTATTTGCTACTGCTCCGCTTTTGTCTAAGCTCTTAGATAGATTGATAGGTAGACAGATTTGAAGTTTGCACTCCCACAGTTTTTTGTGCCCTCTACTAATCAGTGGAGTATCTACTGTATCTACAATCCCTCATCCAAAGCCAGTTGCCTTATTAAACTTAAGATAGAACTGGGTTGAGCTGAGCATATATGCTTTTTTCTGGCTGCAATTGGTCGAAATGTCGCAGCCTTCTCCACGTTTTAGCACCACATTCAAGGAGACGGTGTATTGGAATATCCAGGGATTGGTCGCAGAAACGATAAGAGCGTGTGATCCAAAACGAGCTGTTTAAAAGTGTCAACAGCTTCTTCAGGCTTTGAAAAACGTTGACCTCGCATTTTATTTTCCATGTTTGGAATTAAAAGAATCATTAGGTGCTAATTTCTATCTTTTGAGTACTCAAAAATTCTTGTGTGGGGCGATACGTCAGAGCTCGCATTGACTTGGTGAAGGATGTTTGTTTCAGCCGCATCACATATAGGAACAGCGATAGCACTTAGACCACGAAATGGGTCCGTCGGGAGCAATTTCATTTGCCTCAATTCTTTAAAGACTTCAGCCAAACAAATTGAATATACTATTCAAAATATCGATATTTTGTTTGGTGTTTTCAAAGTCGATGACCAACATTACTCGAAAACGGCTAAACCTATTAATCTCAAATTTTAGAACGAGCTTCTTAAATATATTTTTTAGTAATTAATCGAAGATTTTTTCTCACCGATAAATAATTTATTTTTATAAACAATTTTTGGTCAAAAGCCGCCATTTTGTCAAAAAAATTTATTTTTCTTATTTTTCCGATTAATTACTAGATTTAACATTACTTTAACGATATCTGTTTGGTTTTTTAATTTCAGAGGATCCAGTTCAGGGGCTCTCGGAGATCAGCTGTAGCTCCTTATCCTAAATATTTCTACTAATACTAAGTTTTAAAATACAGCTAAAAGATAACATAATATGTGTAAACATTTTTAGATCAATAAATTAAAAAGTTTTCTCAGAAAAAAATCTGGAAAACTCGCTTTTTTCGGCCTTCTAACTGCATATAACCCCTTAAACTAACATTAAGAGCTTTCTGTATATCTAGTCTGTAAGATTTTTTTAATCATAGACTTAATAAAGAAACAAATATGAATATTATAAGGTGCGCCAAATTAATCATCGTATCGGAAGATTTTTAATTTTTGCAAATTGCGTTGTTTCTTTACTTGACTTTTGTGAAGTACACAACTTTAGTATCACACAGGCAAGCAGTGGGGCGCGTAAAGGTCATAACAAAGGTTTATATTACCAAAAATCGTTTTTTTTTTATTTATGTATGTAGTAAAAAAGCAATTCAAAAAGAATATTTGATGATTAATTTTCCGTCGCCTTGTAACTATCCGGTGATAATATTTCAATGAACTCATGACGCTTGTGAACGAAATCGAGAAAAATAAGTGAATTTACTTAAATTCTTCTGGTGTCGCATACTGTTATATTATACGAGTATATTAGTTGGGGAATAAAGAATTATTTTGCTGTTTTTTGTTTGTTCCATTCAGTTGTGAGTTACAGCGTGTTAACAATGGACGTCAACAAAGAGAAAATTCGGTCATTTTACTGTTTTTCTTTGATAAAGTCGAAAATGCAAGCGGCCGCTGAAATTGTCAATGGTGTTTATAGTGCCGATACTGTAACAGCTAATTACGTGCAATTTTGGTTTCGATATTGTCGATATCGTCCAAGATGTCCAAAATGTCGATAAAATCACAGAAATAATCGAAGTTGACCGGTATCTTAGTAGTCGTAGTCACCGAGGATCTAAAGTTCGATCATAAAACGGTTTTAAACTTTCCCCAAAATAATATATTATTTATTTATATTTAAGTAAAACCTCTCAGATAATTGAAAAATAATATCAAATTTTATTGTGCTAGCGCTTTTACAGGCTATTCGAAAGTATTACAAGTGGCTCAGTATGGTGTTCTCAAGTCTTTCTAACAAAGTGTGCGAGTGATTCAGGACAACGGTTTTCTATTTTTTATTTTGCTCTTTTCATTGAAACCACTGAAATAATTGAATATTTACTTGCATTTACATTATTTATTCAATATTTTTTATGTACTTGCACGAGTTTGTGTATACAGTTTGAAAGTATACAGTTAATTGCGTTTTGGCATGTAATGCTTTAATAGGAATGCAAGAAAAAAATAACATAAAAATATACGACTGGTCAACTAGCCAGAGTGACGTCTTTCATAAACTAAGTTTTGTTACAAATAATTATTTTCCTCACAAAAGCACTTGGCTCAGAATAGTGTCAAAGCTCCAAAGCATATACATATACATACATATGTACATGTATATGTATATAAAACTCGTGTGTAAAGAGGTGCGCAAACTATGTGCGAATTTGCCGATAACTCGTTTGTGAGGTGCATTAAACTTTACAGCTACAACAATAATAACAGCAGGAAAAAATAGAAACAACCGGCCCAATACTAATCGACTGTGTATGGATGTGTGTGTAGTTGCTATGTAGGATTTGTACTTTTGATTATAAACCTTCCATGTTCAGTTTGTCCTTATGCGACCGCAATTATTTGTGGTGCGCCGTCCATGGGTTGCAGTGGTAAATCACAAAACTATATATGCATGTAGTTTATGTGCGTGTAGGTATATATACATAGTTGCGGACATAAAGGTCCCATCAGGTAGTAAGACTGCATTCAAAACTAAGCACATAAGATTTAGAATAGTATGTCGAATTTTGAGTAAATGATCGAAAGTGGAAAGTCAAAGTGTTGGTCCTACAGAAAGAAAATATATGCTACTCAAGAAATAATTGGCAATATGCCGACGGATATTTCTTCAGTAATTTTGAGTTTGCCAAGTGTGTCAAGAGTGCAGTTGGCTCTAGACGCATCAGAAAGACTACCTTGAGGGAGATCAGTGTTTGGAACGGATAAGCTTGCCAAATTGATTCACAACTAAGAGAAGCACTTTTTTTTCTTCTTGATTGGCGCGATAACCGCTTACACGATTTTGGCCAAATTTAACAAAGCGCGCCAATCATTTCTTTCTCGTATTAACCGGCGCCAGTTGGACACCCCAAGTGAAGCCGAGTCCTTCTCTACCTAATCTTGCCAACGCAGAGGAGGCCTTCTTCTTCAGAGCCGAAGCGTTTGTGTCCATTCGGACGACCTGACCCAGCCAACGAGGCCGCCGCCTTCGTGAAGCTCATACAGCTTATTGCTCTATCATCTATGATACTCGCAGTCACCTACGGGCAATGCTTCAAAAATCTTGTGCAGAATCTTTCTCTCAAACACTCCAAGGGACGCCTCATCGAATGCTGTCATTGTTAAAGCTTCTGCGCCATACGTTATAACGGGCATGATGAGAGCTTTGTGGAGTATTAGTTTTGTTCGTCGAGAGAGGACTTAACTACTCATTTGCCTACTTAGTCCAAGTTGGCAAGAGGGATTCTACGTTGGATTTCTAGGCTGACATTAACACCTGTTAATGCTGGTTCCTAAATAAACTAAGACTCTTACAACCTCTAAATCATAACAGTCAACAGTGACGTGGGTGCCGATACGCGAGTGTGCCAACTGTTTGTTTGATGACAAGAGGTACTTCGCTTTATCCTCGTTCACCACCGGACCCGTTCGCTTTGGTTCTTTATCCAATTTGGAAAAGGTAGAATTAACAGCGAGGTTATTAAGGCCGAAGCCTCGTTTGGTATAAAATGGTTGGGAGATGTTCTTTCCAATTCTGACGGCGCTGTTGGTATTGAACAAAGACATCTTGCATAGCCGTATTAGTTTTGCGGGCGTACCAAATTCAAATATTGCCGATAGGTACCAACCTTATACTTTCTCCTAGCAAATGGTTATATAAACTAGGCTGTTCAATTGTTTTGCAGTTCGATAAGAGAGGGCGTTGCTACTAGTCTAAATTTTTGTACACTCTTCATATGAACGCATGTGAAGTTTCATTTCAATATGTCAATTCCTTCTTTGTTTACAAGCTCTTTAGTATCGACGTGCCATGGTATTTTCTACAACGGAAAAAATCAAGAATCGTGCAGTGATTGAACTTTATTTTCGGAAGGTATAAAAGTAAAAGAAATTTATGAACGAATGTTGAAAGTGTATAAGAACTTTTCGCCATTAATTAATACAGTAGAAAGATGGGTTGCTGAATTTAAACTTGCTAGTATAAGCCTTGAAGACGATCCACGGCAAGGACGTCCAAAAACAGTAACAACAGGAGAAATCGTAGAAAAAGTATATTGGAAAATCGTCGAGTGACTGAAAGAGATTTTTGTAGAAGCCTCATGCATCTCATTGGACAGTGTGAGCAATATTTTGACTGAAGTGTTGGGCTTCAGCAAACTGAGTGCCGCATTCGCTAATAATGGAACAAAAACACATTCGAATGCGACGACGCTCTCAGCAACATTTAGAGCATTTTCGAAAGGATAAAGTGGATTTTCTGCATATATTCATTACTGTGGATATGACTTTGGTCTATAACCATGATCTTAAATCAAAACAATACGCCAAAAAGTGGTTGTAATCTGACTATTTGGTTTCGAAACAAATTCGCGCCCAGAAATCGGCCAAGGGTTAGCATCATATTTTTGGGATGTGAAAAGAGTTTTTTTGTGGATTACTTGCAAACTGGTAAAACCATAAATTCTGAATGTTATTGTAATCGTTTAAACCAGCTGAAGGAAAAAAATTCTTGAAAAAGTACCCAGTTTGCAAAGGAAAAAAAAAAAATTTTATCAGTACAATGCAAAATCCGTGAATTGAAGTTCGAATTCTTAGAGTATCCACCGTATTCACCAGATTTGGCGCCAAGTAACTTCCATCTGTTTCCAGACCTGAAAACTTTCATGCATGGAAAGCAGTTTTCATCATATGATGAGGTCATAACAGCTTTGGAAACGTAGTTTGCAGGCCTTCCAGATTCTCACTTCAGAGATGGAATTCATGAATTGGAATTGTGTATTTCAAACCATAAAATTGTGGTTTTCTTATCGACCCGCAAAACTTATTGAAAAATCTAGAACAAAGTGGCGCAAAATTAATTAATCTATGGGATTTTAGTGAAAGACTTACTCAGGTTACAATACTCAAAAGCAAAATTCGGGCCGAAATGGTATCGATATCCATTTGTAGCTTAAGGCGCTCGCAGCCAGAAAAACTGGATTCACTTACCAATTACTATTTTGGAAACTAGTTGAAATAAATTTCAAGAGGGTAAGCTTTATAAAAAATAAAAGTTTTATAAATTTATTGAGAGATTATTAAATTTGGCCGGGTTATGATGGCGTACTCTGTAGGATCTGACCAACAATACATATCTAAACATGAAGACACACACACATACACACACATACATGAGTTGTATACAAATATAAGAACTTTTTTTAAGAATAAGAAAATAGAAACTAGAAAATCGAAGTCCCCCATAAACATACATACATACATTGCATATGTAGGTATATGTGATTAAGTAGATTTGAACATAACAGTATGTTTTCCGCGTATTGCTATAAGTAAGGCAGTACGTCCGCAGTACATAAGTAGGCGGTGAAAGTATTTCACATGGTTTTGCACAACTACTTAGAAGTCTAAAAGTCACGCTTAATGAATTCAAAGGAGTTTACCAGCATGAATTGAAGCGTGATAAATATACTATTAACTTTATATTCCCATACATAAAGTAACGGAAAGGACCTTAGAAAAAAATCGGCCACATCTAATCTTAGTCAATTTTATAGTCACTTAAAGTCGCACGACAAGGAGTTTCAATATGACGATATTTAGAAATTTACAGAAGTCGAATTGTCAAATGCAACACTTTTATTGCGTCATCAAGGAGACGGCTGTCTGTTGTGAGAATTTATTTGTAATCATTCAATTTGGTTTTTGAAAAACATTTTTACTAAATTTAAAAAAATTGATTTTGGTTAATAGAAATCATTATTTTGACCTTTATAAGTACGTGCACCAATTGCTTTTCTGTTTACAGCATTCTTTTTTTCGTAGAGGATGTTAAAATCGAAAATCTCAGAAACATCATCGAAGGTGCCGTCACACCAGTGGTATGAGTGGCATGCACCCACTAATAGTATAAAATTCCACTTTGAGGAATTTCATCAGCTGTCTCCTGAGGCGAGGATGTCAATTCAAGTTTTGTCCGGCATTCACTAGATTAGGAAGGTGCATTTGTGGGTGAAATGCACTAATAATTTATCAACTACATTCTGTAAGCCTCGAAAAGTTTCTCGGGTTCATTAAAGAGTAAGAGAAAAAATATGAGTCAATTGTATAAATCCTCCTTGTTTTCCTGTTTGCCCTATCCATACTTCCTGCTTTTCTTTGTAGGTGTTAAGTACAATGAGCACTCATGCCTGAGTCCTATCATTTTTATATCCACATACATACATATACAACGTGAAGTCCAAAATAAACAAGACTGGTGTCACAAAAATGTTTTTCATGGCGCCATCTTTTTAATGAGTTAGTGCGTTGGAAGTTACATCCCTAGCTGACTTCCAGTGAAAGCGGTTCAGTGGAAGCGAAGTTATTGCGACTAAAGGGTGAGTATGTTCGTGTCATCGGTACAAAAATGAGTTTCGAACAAAGAGCTAATATCAAATTTTGTTTTAAAATCGGTAAAACGTTTACCGAAACATTTGAATTGATGAAAAAAGTTTATGGCGATGATTGCCCATCTCGTGCCAGAGTTCCTGAGAGGTTCATATGTTTCAGAGATGGTTGAAGGACATACATGGCAATGAAGATACGGGCCGCCCAAAATCAGTAATACCGAAAACTTCATTGACATTGTTCGTAAATTTATCAAAAATGAACCGAAATCATCGTTGAAATTCATGGAATCGGAATTGAATATCTCCAAAACATCGATTTATCGCATTTTAACTAATCATTTGGGCTTACGAAAGGTCTGTGCACGTTTCATATCACACAAGTTAACTGAGGACCAAAAATTGTTCTGAATTCAACATTCGAAAGACTTTATCAAAGATTGTAACTGGTGAAATGAAGCGTCAAAGTGTCGAATGGAAGGCTCCAGACGAGCCACAACCTAAAAAATCGCGTTTGGAGTCGATGTCAAGTCAAGTCGATGCTCACTTGTTTTTACGATTCCAAGGCAATTGTCCACAAGGAGTTCGTGCCAACGGGCCAAACCGTCAATGCAATTTTCTATCTTGGCGTTTTGAAGCGTTTTTTGTATCGCATTCGTCGAACTCGCCCTGAATACCGCGAAGGAGGAAGTTGGCACTTTTTGCATGATAATGCACCATCTCATCGATCTACTTTTGTGACTGATTTTTTTACTAGAAATCGCATTTTAACCATACATCACTCACCGTATTCGCCTGATATGGCGCCCTGTGACTTCTACCTATTCGGAAAATTGCATTTGGTCATGAAAGGAAAATATTTTGCTTCCGTAGAGGCCATCCCAAAGACTTGTACCGACATCTTGAAGGACATTCCGGTCAATGAACGGAAATACTCTTTCGAAAAGCTTTTAGATCACGCAAAATAGTGTATCGAGGCCAGAGAGGACTATCTTGAATTTTACAAGGAGAATTTTTGTGCCACGGTGTTACAATTTAATTAACGAAGAAAGACAAGATGCTCAAAATATTGAGATGAATCCCGGTAGTCAGGCTCATCAATTCATACATGCGACAACATGAGTGAAAATTGAGATATCCCAATGAAACTTTGTCCCATGCCCCCCTCGATAAAACAACCGAAGGTATTGATAAATTGGTTTATATAAGAGTTATTTTCAAAAATGCTGTTACTGTAATAATGAAGAACAAATATCTCTACAAATAAAGCTGTGCGATCCTTTCCACATCTTGGAAAACATGCGTCGGGTATACGTGTAAAGTTCGGTTCCACATGAATTGTGCAATTGCTTACTTGTTAGGCAAAATTATATTTTCTGCTATTTTTCTGTTAATAGTAATTGCATTACATTAATAAGAAATGAGTAGCATTTTTAAGTGGTTTGTGCAATTGTAGTATGCAAAAGAGGTGGTTGTTACGAGCAAAACAAATTAATTGAGATGGCTTTTGAGAAAAAGAAAACAAAATTAGGTTTACTATAGTAATTGAATCCTTCATTTCCTACCAAATACAAAGCTCCACTAGAAGCGTTACGTACGGAAAAATCAATTGAAAGCCCATATAGTTTTATTTTTTTATTTGTGTTTTTTAACGATTCTTATTAATTTTTTAGAAGCTGACACTAATACGCAATTTTCATTTGATAATAATGATTAACTTGTTTTAAGAAGCATTTCACAATATTATCGTATTTGCTGCCCATAAGGTCTGCTACTTTGTGCGTTTTAATCGTTGTCGAGAAGAGATCAGTCAATTCAGAAAGCTCATAAAAAATGTGTTTACTTACTCCGAAATGAAGATACCTTACAAAATATGCAATAATTATTTAATATGCACAGGGTCCGGCACTCGAAGTGTAACCTATTAAAAAGCCCATAAATTTAGTTTGGTAAATTACTTTAATTCAATTGAAAGTAAAAAATGTGTGTAAAAAAATTATACAAAATTAAGAATCAATATACTTTTGCTCGATATGACCACCTTTTGTCTTGACTATGGCCTTGCGACGGTCCAGAAACAAATTGCAAACTGGCCGAATGTGATTTGCAAGTATTTTGGCCCACTTGCGGGCAATGGTTTTTTTCAGGGCCTCGAGTCTGGTGAATCTTTTAGTTCGGACCTTGCTCTCCAAAATGGCTCAAAGATAATAATTCATTGAATTCGCGTCTGGTGAATTTGAGAGCCATCGTGTGGACGCTATGAAGTTCGGAACGTTGTTTTTTAGCCATTCTTCGTTCACTCGAGCTTTGTGAGACGGTGACAAATCCTGTTGAAACGTCTATAGCCTGTCACCGAAATGTTTGTCTGGCCACGGCTTCAAAGTAACCTCCAGAAGACTTTCCCGATAATATTTCAGATTTATCTTATGCCAGGCTCGATGGAAATAATTGGGGAGCGCCCATCTACGGTTACAGCGGCTCAAACCATTACCTGTGGCGGGTGCTGCCTCCTGGTGGCCAATCGAAGACTCAAATTTTCGTATGAAAGGTCGGTCAAATAAACCCTATAGTTTTGGGAGTTTGCGAATTGCTCAATTTGAGGTGCTCGAGCTCACTAACAATCGCTGGTTGTAATTTTTCATCCAAATATAATGCAATCACATTATTACGTTGGAAATCCATTACTGATTTTATTTTTTCGCGTTTACTCTCAGCAAAATGCTTCTGCGCGCTTGTAAACAATACTCTGGGCTGTCATTTAGCCAATTAAAAGACAGCTGACGTCCTGCGCGACTGGTCTGAAGTTGGCTACACCTCGAGTGCCGGACCCTTAGTAAGGAACTATCTTTTAAGTCCTCTGATGACCCATTACCAAACAAATTCAGAAAACATTTTATTTGATATTATTTTTCCATTATAATTTGAAAAATGCCCTTCTGCAATGAGCAGCTATACACTCAACCCTCCGTTGGACACCTTTTTTAAAACCTTCGATTGGGCACACGGGTCTGGCCTTTATCCACAAATTGATAGAAAACTACATTTTAGGAAGCTACCTGGAAGTCTGGCCAGACCCGGGTGCCCAATTGAAGGTTAAAAGACCAAAACAAGCCAAGCTATGCACATGGCTGTCTTTTTATTTTCTTCAACACCACCAGCGAGTGCACAATTACAGACTTTAAGGCCTTGAATGTTTTGATAAATTCGGACGACATGATCCAGTTAATGGAGTAAGTAACTGGAGCTTTCGTTTTATGCCGATCTGTTTGTTTGATAATTAGTCATATTCACAAACGCCAATGTGATCATCGAGGCATACTTTTGGTACATAGGTAGATAACATTGTTAGATAAATAGATGGATAATATACATAGTTGAGTAAAACAGCAACGAAAGTAGATTTTGTATTCCAATTGCTACTCCCCAATTCGCAATACCCCAGAAATCTTAAGATTAGTTAACACCACGACAAAATTGTACCAGTTAGTATTACTCCTAATATTTGATGGATTAACCTATAAAGTTCTAAAATTATAACACTCTAGACTCAGCTAATGTCAGGTATTCCTTTCAAATGTGCTAAAACGCCTTATTATCCGCAGATATTGTCGAGCTCCACGTCCGAGTCGAAAAGCCTACCCGATGTAGCCGCGTTGGTTTGTGCGGGACTACCCTTCGATTGATCTGATTGATTTAGCCTGGGGTAGCCTCAAAGTTGGATCCCAGCTCGTATCTCGGTGTCTTAGCTTTTCGCTTATAAGCTCTTCCTTGATTGTAAGTTGCTCCAAGTCAAGGAAAGTGTTCTTGCCCTATTTGTAACGCGATCACAGTCCATCTAGCCAATGCATAGCTTCGTTCCAGGTATTCCTCATTGGCATGGTACTCATTGAACCAAACCATTTATTCCAAGATAGACAGAGCGCACTCGCTGCGGTACCACGGCTTTTACCAGTTCGGCGATGGGGTAGTCCATTCGAAAATCAGAACCAACCAGTTAGTTTCTCCACTCTATTGTCACAGCAGGCGAAAACGTTAAATACATTTTTTGTTCGAAGAGATAACTTTCTCTTTTAAAGTCGATTAGAAAGGTGTGACAGAAAGTCACTCAAGTTTTTTGAATGATTCAAGTGTTCGTTTAAATATTTATTTTCGAAAACAATGAAAATTTGTAAATTCTCTGCATAAAAACAAAATTGTTGCGTAACATATTTTTAGGCGTCAGAGACCAGGAAACCGGCAAACAGCAGCCAATCACTATGATATGCGAAAATTGATCACTTTTGATTTAGAGAAGGCATCGTAGCGTGAAAAAATATGCTTGGCGCATACACACACACACACGAATTTACCATATGCATACAAATTATTAAAGTGTCATACGCTCAGTGACGTCCTACGGCATAACGCGATAATTGCTCGCTGTAAGGCCTCGACAACCGGTTAGAGGGCACGCTATTGTCTGTATGGCCTTCATCATTTTGATATGGGCATAGAAAAGATGATGCAGAGATGTTGACTGTGTCGGAGAAAAAATCAATTTTTCCCTTCAACACATTGTTGTGCATATATGTATGTATGTGTGTGTGTACATACTTGCGCATTTGTAAATACATAACTATTTTGATATGCAAATACTTACATAAATGGCTATTTTTGTAATTATCTTTTTTTTAGCTCAAAAGCAAAACATATCATTACTTTTTGCCTTCCAATTGTTACACTCACCCAGGCAGCAGCGGTAGATAAGATGTGGTGGAATCCAAGGTGCGAATGGCAGTATTGCCGCGCAGCACTAGCTTTTCGCGTGTAATGCGTCGATATGTTTCCTCACCGCGTAATTTCGAGGACATTTTTGCATAATATTTTTTAACTTTGAACAAAATTTGTTGCGAGATTTTCTTTTAGGCTGCAAACTTTGTTTTAATTTTGATATACCTCGAACTTTTAGTTCACATATTTTGCACAAACATACACATAATTGTACGCGCGTATGTGTGTATTTTTCATTTTAAATATTTATATAAAATTATTTTATTTCTGTATTTTCTTCTTCGCCTATGCGCTTAGGCAGGTCCTATAACCCTCGAATCGACTGCAACACTGTGGCTCTGAATTTTCACCGCCAACCAAACAACCAGTCAGGGCCAACGTACATACGAGCACATATGTATGTTTGCATGTGTGCGGTATCTGGTACATATCTGGCTGTGCATTTGGGCTGTTAGTCAAACAATCAATTCAACTACGCTTCGGATGCGGATGCTGTACGAAGGCGAAGACGAAATGGTTGCCGGTAGTGAAAAGAAAAAAAAGAAGATCTAAAGCAAAGCAAACACAATCGTCAGCAACAACAATAACAATAACTAATAAAAATTGTGTTAATGCGCAGGCTTTTCCACACGAAGGGTTTGCACTCAAATTTAAATTTTTTTTAAATTAATTTTTGTTTTTTAATTATTTTCCCCACTGCTTAATTTTGCCATTTCTTCATTTAAGTAAAACCAAATTTAATATTGTTTTCGGTTTCGTTATGCACTTTGCTTTGTTATACCACGGCACGTGTCGATGGCGACTAATTCAAGGATTTCGTACTCCCAAACAGTCGAAAAGGCGAAACTGTGCATTTATGTGTATGTGGCGGCTATCGTTTAGGGTTGCAAAATATTACTTCGTACGCTTTGTTATTGTCTCTCGCTTAATTTGCCCACTGGCCACTGGCCACTCACCGGTCAGTTAACGGTGAAGTGTGGGGAAAGCGCTGAAGCGGGGTGGGTTCGTTTGTTTGTGTTGGTCACCTGTGCATTCGTCAGTTTGGTGCATTATGTCATTTAGCGGTGTTGTTTTTTGATAAACCTTTGTATAAAACCAACAGCTCTTGGTGGTGAATACAGTACGTAACGGAATTTGAGCTACAAAGAGAATTTTATTACATACGACTATTTTTGAAGAAAAAAAACAGGTTCATGTTTTATTTTTAAATTGTTTGCATTTTTTCAATTACGCAGAAGTTACATACTAGCCAGGCTGAAAAATTTTATTTTCTTGATGCTAGCAGGTCCCTAAATTTGTTCTTTGACCATCAAAAATGGTTTTTAGTACACCCGCGCATATTTATGCATTTTGTTCACCAAAAGGTTGTATATAACAGCTGGAACATATACAAGGTGGCGCAAAATTAAAATAAAATAAAAAATTAAATACTTTTCTACTAAAAAAAAAACAAACAAATTTTCAGTGATACAAATCTTTATTATGATCTTTACGCAATCCATTATTTGTCTTTTTGTATACTGCAGGAATCTAGTTTACAAGTGTCAAATATAATTGGAAACCGATGTCATTTGCAAAAATTATAAATCTTCCGATAGGGGGATTAATTTTGTGCCACCTTGTATACATGTACTTATACATACCAAAATGCTCAGAGGGAGTCGATTTATCTGTCCCTCGTGTGTACGATAACTTGAACAAAAATAAATGTACATTTAAATGAATATAACGGTAATTTGCAAAAAACGTGATCTCTCTGTTATAAATATATAAATATTTCCATCGCAGTTCAAAGTGCAATCAGGTTAAAGGAGATTGGCCTCTGGAGAGAGGGAGGTATTAACATTTTCTCCGATAGTCAAGCCGCGATTAAGGCTCTGACGACACCATGGTGCAGAACGAAATTAGTAAACTCCTGTAAGGAGGAGATTAAATCTCTTGGGTGTGCAGGTAACATTTCTCTGATCTGGGTTCCAGGAGGACTGAATTGGCCTCAGAGACCTCCTAACCGGTCATCGGCATCCCCTTGACAGTTGTTAAAGCGGAACTGCACAAATTATTTCCTTATTATTTTTCAGAAAAGATGGAGCTCCATTTATTCATGTGCTATTTCGAAAACCCTTTGGCCCCAATACGATATACGAAGGACTCAGAAAGTCCTTTGGACTCCTCGCCATTTAATTTCCAAACTTGTATCTGTGTTTACCGGTCACTGGTCGATCGGCACACACGCGGAAAAGCTAGGGTTACCATTTAACCCCCACTGCAGAAGCTGTGGGGACCTTTCAGAGAAGGCGACTGCAGAGCACTTTTTCCGTAACTGTCCGGGTTTGGCAGATAGTCGACTGAGGTCACTGGGCGCTCCTTCCTTCGACGACCTGGGGCAGTGCGCCAACCTAAATTCAAACAATCTCCTCCATTATATTAACAGCTCTGGCTGGCTGTAGATATCGGCCTGTTGGAAGTCTCATAATGGTATCAAAACGGCTTTTAGTGCTACTTGAGGGGTGCCAGACCGGCACTTCAACCCTTTCACCTACATACCTATCTCGGGAATAACTTTAGTAATGTTGGCTTCCAATGCCTCAATCGAAGCTAGTTTAGTCAAAAGGTGTGCTATCCCACGGTCTTACGGTTAATCCAATGGTCCGAGACGAGAGATAAATTGTTCACCGAAACGACGACGCCATCTTGTTAGAACAAAATGTTGTGGAGATCACGGCTTTAATTTCCGATATCAAAAAGTTGCTTATCATAGCGAGAAGCGTTCGTCATTCACTGTTACATTTTCGCCAGCCTCTTTTTTGAAGAAATATGGGCCGATGATTCCTTCAACCCATAGGCCGCACCAAACGGTTGTTGTCAATGGATGTAATGGATGTTCTTGAATAGCTTCGGGTTGCTCTTCAGCAATTTTGCTTATTGACATAGCCATCATGTCAAAAATGGGCCTCATCGCTGAACACCATAAGTCGGCCTGAGCGCGCGATGAACACTTGTCACAGAGCGTCGATTTTCGTAATATAATTGGACGATTTGATGAAATGTCAATGAATACTGAAAAAAAGAGGTTGTCTGTAAAGTCGGTTTACTGACGATAGTTTAGCGTGACGACGTCATAAGAAAATAGTAATGGAATGGTTGCATTTTTCAAAAGAAAATTTTAATTTTATTTGTTTGATAGATATTTTGTATGAATATAGAGGAGGAGGTAAATGGAATAGGTCAAGTTACATTTACACAAACGTGAAAAATTACGAAACATTTATCAAATTCACGAAAGATATGTTCAATTTCGATTGTGCATCAGACGTTAATAAGTCAACAACACTAAGAGGCGCCATCATCGATTTGACTTTTTCAAGACACATTACACTCGAAACACTCCCTACTTTTCCTATCATCGTCCTATTCTCAACAGAGAAATGGTTCATTACCATGCACACAGGAAGAAGGCATATGCAAATACAAATATTTGAATTTAAATACATATGCGCATAAACATACATATTTATATATGCTCACACAAGTAGGAGAGCGCCAGATGTCGAACGGTGCCGAACGCGGGGGCCGATTGTGCCTCTTTGTCGTTGGTTCCGCGCTCTCGCTTGCAGTTCAAGCAAGGTAACGACGCATTTTTTGGTGCGTGCAGCCGGCTACATCGAATTATAAGACGTTATCACGTCAAAAATTGTGTATTTAGTTTGGCAGTAGCCACGCGTGGTCTTTCAAAACAAAACAAAAAACACTATATTGGAAAAAATACCTCCAGTCTGATCACCCTTTATATGTATACAATAATTTCATATGCTTTCACAATTAATTTACAAAAATCGATATCTTCACACTTTAGTCTCAAGATTTAGGTAATTTTTATTATTGCAAATATATCGAAATTTTGAAATTTGGATAGGCCGAGCCAAGGAGCACCAAGAGATTTGGTGGCTCCTCAAACACTCAGGCTAAAAAGCCCATTGTGTTTAGACCTCTGGAAAGAGGGTAGATAGTCAAGGAGAAAAGGATTAGAGAAAGAGATAGGAAATAGTAGAGACAGAGACAAAGGTAGTTAGTCCTGTGAGAATTTTTCAGATTCTTTGGCAAATCTGTAAATATCCTCCAGTCTTAGAGAACGAATATTACTCATTCTCACGACATCGGAACCCAAAATTCGTAGCCTTGCTCTTGCAAAGGCAGGACACTCACAGAGAAAGTGCTCAGTGCAATCCGCCTCCACCAAGCTAGACCGGCACATCGGGCCCTCAATGATTACAATGGTGTTCATATGCTTACCCAATGGGATGTGCCGTGTTATAATACCGGCCATCAACCGAACGTTTTTGCTTCCAAGTTTTAGTTGAAAGTTTTCTGTTCGGGCTTGTTACAAAACACTTTGCAGTTCTGCACCGTTCTAGACCGGACCATCGCTCTTCACGAAAATTGCATACATAATCGCTGATCCAATTCATGATTCCTGCGGAACTGCTTCCGATTATTGGCTTTGGTCCCTGTGGTAGAACCGCTGATGCACGGTTGGCCAATTCATCAGCAATTTTGTTTCTTAGAACACCGGAGTGTCCTGGAACCCATATAAGTACAAGCCTGTTCTGTCTTGTGACATAATTAAGCTTCTTCTTACATACTTGAACAGGGCCTTCAGGGCAGTTTGTCACTGAAAACTCCAATTTGTTTCCCGCTCCATCTTCTGTCGATTAATCATTCCGCTACTTTCAGGACCCATCGGTAAAGAAAATATCCGTCAGACCTCCCTGAATGCATTCTGGATTACTCCATTGCAATTTCTTTCGAAATGAAACTGTAGGTATCAGGTCGCCTTTAGGTGCCAAAAATAATGGATAGAATCTTAAAGATTTCTCTGTGTCCCGAAGTTCCGTCTTCGTGTCAGAAACCATATTTATGGAGTCTACATATCGCTTTTATTGCTTCCTGTCGTATCTTAAGATCCAAGGAAAGCAATCAAGCATAGCATTTAGAGCGTCACCGGAGGTTGTACTCATGGCACACGTAACGCATAAACATACACTTCATTGCAGGCTGTTTAGTTCCCGGAGTGTGGACTTTATTGATCTAAAAATTTGTTCACATATTGTGTTATCTTTTAGCTGTATTTAAAGACTAAGTATTAGTAAAAATATTTAGGTTAAGGAGCTACAGCTGATCTCCGGAAGCTCCTCTCAAAAAATACGTTTTGCGGTGACCACTATATCCCTGAACTGGGTCCTCTGAAATTAAAAAACCAAACGAAGTCTTAAAGTAATGTTAAATCTAGTAATTAATCGAAGAAATAAGCAAATTAAATTTGTTTGACAAAATTGTTTATAAAATAAAAATATATATATCGGTGAGAAAGAATCTTCGATTAATTACTAAAAAATAAATTTTAAGAAGCTCGTGTTAAAGTTTGAGACTAATCGGTTAGCGGTTTTCGAGTGATGTTGGTCACCGACTTTGAAAACACCATTTCGAGAAAAACGCGTTAAAGCTCGATTTGAACATAAGTAACAATTATTATCAATATTATAAAATAAAATGACTTTAGAAAAATTCTCCATCGGATATACTTGGAATACTTCACTTACTTCCACCTTCAGGTAAAAAAATTTATCAAATAATAATCATTCAGAAGAAATGCCTTTAACCCACTCAGAACGTAGTATTTTTATTAAAAAATGTTTGGTTTTATATTAATTTAAATGGCATTACAACAGTTTCTTACAAAAATAGGCAATGCAACTAAGAACTTTCCATTTCTATTATACAACTTTTCTTTATAAACAATTTCAGCACACTTTCCTTTTTCTTTTTCCATTTCTTTTCCTTCATTTCTCAAGTTTCTATTTGTTTTTTGTAAGTACAAGCGTACCTATTCCCTAAATGAACAGTTGGTATCTTAGACCACAAATATATAGTACAAAAAATACTTATTGCCCATTGATTGGAACATATGATGGTAGGCAGTTCAGTGTTTTATACATAGAAAATAATAATGCATGTGTGTGCCAAATTGCGTACATGTGCTTCGCAAAGGAACTATTAAACACTAAAAAATATAAATTAAATCGTAGTGTTGCGAGTATTTTTCGTGTTTTTTTGTTTGTTTAATGACAAGTATCTTTTCGTTGTACAAACAGAAATCAAGAGACACATTGAAACAACGCGCGTGCTTGAGTTGTGCTCCAATAATATTACATTATGCATTTATAATTTAATAGCACTATTTAAATCAAATTTAATTGGTTTTTAGAGAGCAGTCATTTGCTAAAAGTTTGTGTTTAGTTAAAATTCTTTAAGATTCGTATGCTAACATTTACAAATATTTAACAGCCCTAGTCTAATTTTCTTTTAGAAGAGACTTCAATGCAGAATCACATTCTTGCCAGCTTTAATTTTGATATCAATTGAAACTCCCTAAAATCATTTGTTCTTATGTTTTATGTAGTATTTATTTGCCGCTAAAAGTCTCTTTAAAGTAATTCTTTTTACAAATTTGCGCATACATACATCGCTATGCAATTAAGTAATGCATGTAAATACAAGTATTTAAACATGCCAATTTTGGCGCAGTTGTGGTGGTCGACCTATCTAATTGCCACCCACATGCATATTGTATACGCTATGTGAATGCACAATCATTTTCAAGTACATAAATCGATAATGTAATTTTCTTGATTCGATTTTTTAGTGCTTGCCAACAGTAAATAAGTTTTTTTGTTTTGGTTTTTCGATGGATTTGCATGTGGTGCAGATGATCGAGTGCTGATCAAAATTACTTTGGGGTACTATAATAAAATAAATAAAATACGACATATGTTGGGCTCCAGTGGTGAAGTAACTGATGAAGTTCATATATTTTTACGATCTTTCATGAAGCGTTATAACACATTTAGGCACCAAACCTATGGGATGAACTTTATAGAAATAACCGCAAATGCTAAAATATTGCACCGAAAATTAAAAAAAATACCAATAGCCAGGGATGATTAAAAATGCTGCATGAATTTGTTTTTAACCTCAGAATGAGAAGGACATGAATTCGATGGCATAAACTTTTAGTGATCAGACATCATTTGACCGTCTGCATAAGCTGACGCTGGTCGCAGCTTCCTCATCGCAAATAAAATTTGCTTTCGCGTGTTTCGAATCACTGATACTTCCTGGCAGCGCTGCGGGCACGCCATGCTTGGATGCAATTATAAGCAAAGAACAATGTGAAACCATGAACTTGCGAAGCAACAAGGCAGAAGGCATACCACAATAAACCGTAAGGGAGACCCTAAAATTAAGCAAAAAATCGTTATATCTTATACTACTTTATTCAAAATTGTTTAATACTTACACGCCATAAGAAAATATCCGTTTCGTCAATATCGGTTTTCTCATCGAGCCTAATGTAGTCCAACACATCGCTAAAATAATAGGCCATGCAGTAGATAAGCGGTAGAACGCCAAAAACGACAATGGCTATCATATATTTCTGCATTTCGCGCACCTTATTGCCCCGCGCCGCCGTCAAGCCAATGAAGGACGTCAATAGAGACGATAACCAAATGTATTCCCACCACAGCGGTGTTGGCACTTCAAGCTCTTCGATTTCTAGAACAAAAATATCCAGACGATCCAATATATCGGAAGTCAGCTTGGCCATCATTACGAAAGAAAGTATTGCATGAAAGAAGATACAACATCTCAGGCGTGATTTATTCAGCAGACTGCAAAAAAGAAAAAAGATTATATAAACACTTGAGTTCGAACGGCATGGGTTCATATTTGGCCAAGGAAAGAGTGGGATTATAAATCCATTATTGAAGAAGCAACATTTGTTGAATTTCTAAGCTGTAGTATGTAATAAAGTTAAAGGTGCGAGAATAAGGCTGTGTGTTCAACTGCAGTTTAGTTGTTTACGATTGAGTTTTAGAGTTAAAATGGTTTAGAAATAAATAATACTGCTTATTCAATCATATTGCTGTTGTAATAGCATACAACATTTTCCAATCATTGCTGGCGTGTTATAGCGCCCTTTTGGTAGACGTAGTGAGAATTTTACGTTGGTTACTTAACCACCTAAAATTTGACGTGTAACTCAAAATAGCGCTTCCTCAAGAAGTAGGAATTTCTAGGTAAATTTTAAAGGGAGGATATTTAACTAACCTAAATAATATGAAATAAAATATATCACTATGCAAAATATATAATATAACACAAAAAAAAAAAAAATGAAAAGCACACTTTGAAGCCAGATGTTACGTTACATTACTAACATTGTCAACAAAAATCTGAGCCGGCACGCGTTCACCACAACAAAGCCTATATCAGCATCTAAGTGTAGACTAATGCATAAATAATAGTTTAAAAGCAATGTCACATAATTAAAATTTAACCACTTCCCGGCTGTTCATTCATAGCCGCGTAACAGCAGCAAACTCGAACGCACTCGCATGCTTTTGGAACACGTTTACCTCGGCACTTTGTCATGTTGTGAGTCCACGTCATCGTTTGTGCGGGCGAGCAGCGGAGACGCTATCGACAGTTTTCAACTGTGGCTTGTCCATAAAAACGAAATGTAAACAAAATCTGGCAATTAGCCAATAATGAACACAGTAATCACAGACAATAAGAGCAGCGCCCTGTAAAAGAATTCGCCCGCGACCGCTTTCACTGCACAAGTGCTGCCGTTTTCTTGCCCGCAAACCGTTCATACGTCCTAATTACCAAACACTTGCTTTTCATTGCAGGTTGGTGAATTATGCAAAGCGTTTGTTAACCAACAGCTTTAAGCGTATGCAACTTCATATAACTTTCTTAAAAAGGTAATAACTAAACCATTTATATGTATTATTGATATTAATATTAACCTAATATGATGTGGTGCTGCCACGCGCTGCCTGTATTCGTAGTCAGCTCCATCAGAGCCAGCCACCATCGGTCCACCACGAGATGCCATTTTCACTGTGCTCTAGCACTAGGATGTCCGGGGTCTCCACGATTTCCTTTGGAACTTTTAGCTATGTTGTCGCCTTGTTCTGTTCGCTACACTGCTGCTGCCGTAATTTACACTTTTAACATTTCACTTTAAACTATTACAAGTAGCAATTTATTTTGTTAGCTATCGTATAAAAATCGGTGGTATTTAATGCAAGGTATATGATTAAAATATACCTTGTTTAATGGGAAAAGAAAAAAATATCACCGTCGTTGGAAAAATAAAAGAAAAATTCACCATCGGAGCGTAATAACAACGTTACTGCTGCACTCTGAAAGTAGAAGAAAATGCGAAGTACAGGGTGTACTGCGAATTTCTAGTGTTGGAAAGAGACAAAGGTGGTCAATTAAATATTCTTTTTATTTTGCGATTTTATTAAGAAATTCGTAAAATAAATGTTTTGTATATGTATGTATATATTTCAATGTTTAAATTAAATGTATTTAATAATATTGGAAAATGCTATATTAATATTCGTTTCCGATATTTAGTGCATGGCAGTTTTAATTGTAATCTTAATACCGATATGTTGCAGCACTAACTATGACTTGTATTTCTCTGCTTGTATGATAGTTTCTGTTTCCGTTCTACTCCAAACCGTTTCTTTTTAACGGTCAGCAATAAGCGTTTAAGCTCGAGTGGAATGTTAAATCTGTATTTAAAATGGAAAATTTCAATTTATATAAAATAATATCGAGTTTCAAATGCAATTTTTAACTAATTCATAATTTTAACTTATTAAAGAGAGTAGTTTTGGGAATGGAATTTGAATAAACAATATGCTCCACTGAAAGGACACAAAATAATACAAGTATATTTATGAGATAAAATTTTAACAAAGAATTTGTTAATGAGTGGAAATTTGCAACGGATCAATGCTCGGCTGGCATTCGTATTACATATTGCATGTTCGTAAATACATAGACCTATTCCTGTGCTTAGTACACATATTCACCTATGTACAGATGTATATATATGTATACATACATATTTACAAACAACAACATTATTTGCCCTTTCCTAGCTACATGCTGTCAGTCCGTCTTTTCGACACTTTGTTGTTCTGCGCACCCAATCAGCCGTCTAATCGCTCGCCTGCATCTGCTAACTCGCCGCTGCTACAGAAGAGCTGCAATGTGCTTTGCTTGCTGTACACTCTGGGCAACGCGCTGAGCGTTTGGGCGCAAAGACAAATAATATCATCGTCGTCGTCGTTGTCGGACTATGTTCACAAAGTTTAACATTCAGTACTTTTGAATACTTTGCGGCGTCGTGAACTGATCGCTCTCGAAGAAGTGTTGATCGTGCGAAGTTGTAACATTTATATCTACACTTACATCAAGTAAATTTGAAAAAATATAATAAACTTTAATTAACATATAAATGTTTTAAAATATTGACTTCCATGATTTTGCGAAATATACATAGGTTAAATGAGAACTCCAACCGGCAGCGCTACAGCTGAATTGTGAATTTTGAACGTGCAAAACAAGAAAGGAAATAAATAATTCAACAAAATTGAGTGAAGTTGCGAGAAAGTTGAAATTTTATATATAACCACAAAATATACATATATTTGTATATGAAAAAGTGTGTTCAAAAATTATTTTAAAGTATAAAAAAATACTAATTATAACATCAACCACAAATATTAAGGTGTGCATTTTATTGAAAAAGGCGCTTTAAACAAATTCATCCGTCCTGTGGAAATTAGGTAATATGATTAAATTCAAAATTAGTTTTAAGAATTGTTAACAAATATGAAAACTTTTCTAAACAGGGCCACAAATTCGAAAAACAGCTATGTTTAATTAGAAAAAGTACATTTCGCAAGCAAAATATTTACAAACCTTTTGTAATTTGTGCAAATTACATGCAGCCTTTTTGCTATTATGCACTCTAAGGTGCTAATATTTTGCAAAAAAAAAAAAAGAAATACAAAAAAGACTAAATAAAAATAAAAAGTAAATAAATAAAACAAAATAAAATCAATTTGTGCTTTTGCTATATAATGCTTTTTCTGTGGTACGCGGAAATTAATTAAGTTTTCTAAGCGACGCTTTGTTGACACTAAAATATTTCTAAAAATATTGTTATTTATTTACAAGTTGTGTGTTTTGTGCACTTTCGTGGGCTTTGCCTTTTACTTTCTTTTGTTTTAATTTGATTTCATTATTTTGCGCGTTCGCTTGACACTTAAGTTTATGTCCAATGTGTTTTTCAGTGAATTGGCATACATAATATACACATGTGGATATATAAGTAAAATACATATGTATATGTATATAAAATTCGTTTTGTATATGTAAATATATAAAATTAATTTTGCCGCCAACGAAAGTTGCGGTGGTAAACAGACATTTTTCTTACGCTAAAAAGCATTTTCTTTCACTCCCATTGTACATATGTATGTATGGGTATGTAGTGTATATCGTCTTCTCTGCACCTCATTGCAACATTATGTTATCCCGCCTGCCAGCCTGGTTGCTGAGCATTGCCACCGCTGCGACTGACACATTAACATATTGCTGCATAGATTGCTTCTGAGGTCTATTTTTGTTGCTGCTGTAAAAGAACAATTTTAAACAAAAACAAAAGTCGGAAGCGAAACATGCAGGGATTTTCTCTTCTTCCTTTCACAAGCAACAGTAGTGTTCGGACATTATGTAGTCTAGTCGAGGTGGTGGAATTAAATATATGTACATATCCATATATTGTACTTTTACGAATAACTTTTGCTTTCCATACATCTTTATATATTTATTTATGTTCGTGTGTGCATGTATGTACATCTAATATGCTTACAATACAAGGCATGCATTTACCAATATAAAATGACTTCTGCAAGGTAATTTCATTTCCCCTTTTGTTGTCTTGTATGGCATATTAACCGTTTACTGGAAATTATGTGTTGAATTTTTTGTGCTCCCCCTTCCTGTTAAAGAATCTACCTTTGTTATATATTCAAATTAACAAAAAAAGAAAAATTTCAAACAAATTTAATCACAAAAAAAAAAAAAAAAAAAAAAAAATAGCTATTTCTTACAGACTATGAAAAACAGATTAAGGCTAAATAATTCAATCAAAAATATATTAAACTTATAATTTACTTATTTCATTGTAATGAATGAAGAAAAAGGTAACCCTTCCTATAATTATTAAGAATATTAGAGTACACTTAAAATGTAGTATTCATTTATTTCGTTTATTTCAAGTCTAAAAGTAACACTTTTAAGTGGTACGTTATTGAAGAAGAATCGAAGCCAATAAGATTTGAAAGCAAATTAAATTCTCTCCAGAAGTTCTAGAAATCGAAGCATTGAAAGCACAGTTAGTTCTAACCAGAAAATATCATAATTTCGTAAGCTTCGCTGAGGATTATTAAAATTAATATTCTTAAGCGGCGATGGGGAGTCAATCGCCCCTCTTATCAAATCGAACACGAGCGTGTATTCTCAGTGTAATTCAAAATTTGCTGCTTATACAAATCACTGCATTTCTTTGCTAAGCAGTGATTGATTGTTTAAAGGCGCAATTGTTCTAAGGCGCAATAAAAACAAAATATGCAGGTCACTTTACATGTTTGTATGTGGCTTGAAAGTTTGCAGTCTAAATGATCAAACTGATGGATTTCAGATTTTATAGTATTTTTGTTATATATACATATTGGAAATAATAAATAATTTAATTATATGTTGAGAGTAAAAATAATATTAATTGACAAAAAGTCAAATCAAATCAATTCACATTGACATTAGAAATTATGCGTACAACGCAGCTTTGTTAATGTGTAATTAAATCAATAATGCACTTTGGTAATCAATCAGTAAGCTCTAAATAAAAAAAATTAAATTTCTGCTTTCAAAGAAAATACCTCCAAAAACTAAAAGTCCACAAGTTTGTCTCCTTAACAGTGTCAATATTGCTGGCGTATCAATGGATTTATTTTCTGTCAAACATTTCAAAGTGGAAGTACCTTGAAAAAAATATTTTATCATCGTATTTAAGTATATAAGTACATACATATGTATGTATATATGTACATACCTACACCCCAGCGCATATCTTTTATATTCGTTTATTTGAGTATTTACAAATAGGCATATGAATATATATATAAGTATGTATGTAAATATTTTCCATTTTCTCGGTTGCTTATTTAAAGTTAGATTTGTTATGGTTTGTAAGCTTTTTGTGTATACTCGTGTACATAGAACTATTGGAGATGGCGTGAGGCCTTGTAAAAATTTTTGGATTGAAGAATGCCCCATTTTACTTTTATATGCTTATATATGCATATATAAACTTGTACATATGTATGTATTTATGTATTATGATCATTTTTTAATCAAGCCCTTTCTTGGTGGTAAATATATTCGTACAAACATATTTAATCATATACATATACTCGTACATACCTACTGATGCCGGTCGCCTGAGGTTTTGCCATATGTACATACAATGCCATATGTATATGCATATATAGGTATATATTGGACGATTTGGCCATTACTATGCCGACTTTTTGAGATCCCTGAGAGTTGGCTTAAGGGGCTATATACAGTTAGAATTTTCAAAAAATCTACTTTTTTATTTTTTTCTTAATGTACGTATATTTAAGAATACTCATAGAAAACTTGAAAAGGCGTTTCAGACTGCTTGAAAGTGCTTTTTAAACTTTAAACGGGTTTTTCTCAAAATGGTGTTTTCAAAGTCGGGGATCAGCATTATTCGAAAACGGTTAAGCCGATTAGCCTCAAATTTTAACATGAGCTTCTTCAATATATTTTTTGGTAATCAATCGAAGAATTTTTCTCACCGATAAATATTTTTTTATATAAACAATTTAAGGCCGAAATATTGGACAAAAATCGAGTTTTTTGTTGAGAAATCGCCATTTTTTTTTTCAAAAAAATGTATTTTTATTATTTTTTCGATTAATTACTAGATTTAACATTACTTTAACCAATTCTGTTTGGTTCAGAGGATCCAGTTCAGAGATATAGTGGTTTTTTGAGAGGAGCTCCCGGAGATCAGCTGGAGCTGCTTTCCAAATAATTATTTTTACTAATACTAAGTCTGAAAATACAGCTAAAAAATAACATAATATGTGTATACATTTTTCGATTAATAAATTTAAAAGTATTCTCAGAAAAAGTTCTGGAAAATTCGCTTTTTTCCGCCTTCTAAATGTATATAGCCCCTTAATTTGAATAACGAGTCCGAAATTACATAATTTCCTTACTTGTCAGTTATTGTGTCGTGTGATGAAGGGTCCACATAGACACAAATTTTGTTGTGAAGTAGAGATAGGGAGGCAGAAGTTTCGGTGTGAAGGAGGTAGTGTCTTTACAGTTAGATTAATTGATTTGGTAGTATTTTCACAACATCTTAACTACATACATATAAGGTGGCTCAAAAGTAATCATCCACTTTTGCTTTTGAATTACTTGTTCACATAAAAATTATTTCTAGTGATGGAAATCTTTATTTTGACCTTTACAAAGCAGCTATCTAGTTTACAAGTGTCTCAATATGATTGACGTACATCGCCATTTGCAATTTTGCAAATTATAAATCTTCCGATAGGGCGATTATTTTGCATAAATGTAGCTCGATAATTCAAGTACCGTTATTAAACATAATGGAATAATTAAAATTTGGGTGTCTGATTACATCGTACTATTTGGGGAATAGCTGACTGTGTACTCTTGCGGGCCGCGCAATTAGTCCATTGACAGAGAAGTCAGTTTCATAAAGTTTAAAAATTGTTCTCTAAATTATGACTTACAAGTGTCGTGAGACTATCGAGAGTATGCATAATTACATGCAGTGTGGTTTTTGCAAGGATGATAGATACCAGGTTTGCTCGTTAGGTATGGTCAAAAAAATTTTTTTGAGCGGAACTTTGCATTCTACGTCATTCGTTTTGTGTTTCACTAAGCTTAAGCCAAATTTTGTGAGACACAAAACGAATGACGTCGGCATATCTGTCGAATTCTCTCAGAGTCGAATAACGGTCTGCTAGGTAGCACACCTCTAAAAATCTTTTCACCATGTGGTTTTTGCTTATGTAAAGAGCAGCAAAATTCTTCATAACTTACTCAAACCATAGTGGCACTCGTTGGCAAGAGTAATCATCTGTTAGATTTCAAGGGTATCGATACTATGTTATTCTTAGATACTCTAAATATAATATTACAAGAAATCTGCTCTACATAGAAGATCGCAATCATACCTTAACATTTTATTTACATGTACGCAAACGATGGAGAGATTTACACACATTTGTATGTAATTATGAAAATGAAAACTATTTACAAGGCACATTACTATGCTTCAGTTTCGTCTACAGAATTCTGTTAATGGTTTTTTATTTATATTTAAGCTACTCCTCCACACTTCTATAGCGAAGGCAAGGCAATGAAATTTTAATATTTTGTTATTTTAAGATTACAGTAGTGGCTACATAATTATTCCAATATATTCACAAAAGTATAAATCTGTTTTTTGCTTCGCAGGTAAACACAAGTATTAAATACTCTTAACATGTCTTAATATTAAGAGGTTGTCTTAATATTAAGAAGGCCGAACAAAGCGAATTTTCCAGAATTTTTTTTTTTAACTTTTAAACTTATTGATCTTTTACATATATTATGTTATCTTTTAACTGTATTTTAAGACTTAGTATTAGTAAAAATATTTATTTGGAAAGGAGCTACAGATTCTCTTAAAACAGACGTTTTGCGGTCACCACTATATCTCTGAACTGGATCCTCTAAAATTAAAAAAACCAAACAGATTTCGTTAAATTAATGTTAAATCTAGTAATCTAGTAATCGAAGGAATAAGCAAAATAATTTTTTTTTTGACAAAAGCTGTTTCTAAAAAAAAAATCGATTTTTGACCAAAACTTCGGTCTCAAATTGTTTATAAAAAAAAAATATTTATCGTTGAGAAAAAATCTTCAATAAATTACTAAAAAATATATTAAAGAAGCTCGTGTTAAAATTTGAGACTATTCGGTTTAGCCGTTTTCGAGTAATGTTGGTGACCGACTTTGAAAATACGTTTTTGAGAAAAACGCGTTTAACTAGTTTTAAAAATTAATTCTATTAACTAATTTTGAAATACGTATGACTTCCTTAGTTTAAATATGTCATTAATCCTAATACAACGAGTATTAGAATAAAAACAAGACAACTTTTTGCGTGCTTGGCACTGAAGCTTTGATGTGAAACCCTATGGAAACTTGAACCCCTTTTTAATTTCTTCAAATCCGGAGACTATTTCTAAGTTTTCGTATTCGAATTGCGTAAATCATCATATTTGCATTTCCATTAATATTCGAACTTCCCCGTATACAACGTGTGGGTTCCCTCTTGAAAGTAGCTAGAGACCGTGAATTATTTTAAAATATAGTTCAAAATTTAATTTAAAAAAAAATTAAAAAAAAATTAAAAAAAAAATATTGTAAAAAAATTGTATTATTTTTAAATTGTATAATCAGGAAATAAAGAAGAAGAAATTTGTACATTAACGTGTACTTCTGTGGATCACAATCTGCTTTACCATATCGAGCTATATAACACATGTACACGCTACCATGCCTGGCGTCTGGAAAGAGGGCGTAATCATTGTCATCCCAAAAATGAGCGATCTCAGCCAATGCAAAGATTGGCGCGGTACCCCACCACTTAATACAGTACAAACAGTCTTAGCGTTCATCATATTGGAAAGAATATCGCGAACCCTCAACGCAAAATTGCGTAAAGAACAAAGCGGCTTCAGGCCGAGTCGTTCCTGCGTAGATCACATTAATACCTTACACATATTTATAGAGCATTCCAATGAATGGAGATCCTGAACCACTTTATCTACTCTTCGTTGACTTCGAGCGTGCATTTGACATCATGTCTCGGGACGCAAAGCTGTGACCTTCCCTACAAAATCGTCGACATTATGAAAGCTTGCTGTAGTAATGCAATGCGAAGTGTACGCTTCAAAGGAAATCTCAACGGCAAATTTACCATAAACAAAGGAGTTCAACAGGCCTGCCTCTTATCGCCGCTTTTTTTATAACAGTTTTTGATGGCGTCTTAAAACTCACAAATGCAGAAGTTTCAGAGTGATTGCAATGGAGGCTAAGCCATAAACTTTGTGACCTAGAATAAGCTGTCGACATCTGCTTTATGGCTCATACATTGATTAACGCTACTGCCAAACTTCGCCAACAAAAAAAGAATGCACGTGCAGTCTGCGGCAAAATAAACTTCACAAAAGCTAAGCTTGTGGGCATACCACAAACACATCTCCTCTTGATAAACGCCATCATTATTGAAGATGTGGACGAGTTCTGCTACCTCTTTAGTCAAATTACAAAAGATGGTGGCGTAGTTGCAGATGTGGCAGCTCGTATTTGTAAAACACGAATTGTGTTTATAAGCTAAGCAGACGGTTTCGATCTCTCACCCTGTCACTAAAAAGAAAACTTTTAATATTTAATATCAGACCATATAAGTTGACGTCTTCAAACGTTTGTCAACAATTGCTTCAAAATTATATGCTGTATCTTTGGGCCGAGAATAATCTCCAATATGTACCTTCTTCTGGTTACTAAAAGCTGCCCAATTAATTCCGAATTAAAAGTACGGAAATGGAATTGGATTGGGCAAACTCTCAGTAAAGAAGACGATAAATGTTGCCAAAATGGATATTCAATGGAATCCGCCGGAGAGGTTAGCCAGGTCAAACACGGAAAGCCATTCACCACCACCTGGAACAAAATAAGACATATAGCGGCTGACATAAATCGTTGGAGAGCATTTGTTTTCACCCTATGTTCCGACTAGGAGCGATATAATATGCACTATGATGTTTTTATTAAATCGTTTTTTATATTCAATTGAGAAGGTAATCTACATGTTTAATATATCAAGGAATAAAAAAATATATATATATCGAGCCTTTGCTCTAAGAACCAAACTTTGTGCTTATAATTTGTTGCCATCGTTGCATTGCTGCAAAGTCACCATGGGTAGTATGCCTGTACAGTGGCGGATTTACACTAAGTGCCAACAGTGCCTGCGCACAGGGCGGCAGATTGAAAAAAAAAAAATGTATACTCGAGGAGCGGCGGGTATTAGGGGCCACCTTAGGGAAAACGCTTATGGAGAAAATAAGAAGCTCATCTCGAATTAGTTTCTAACAGTTAGTGAAAGTTTAGTCATTCATCTATGCGAGAAATAATTGTAAGAATAGCAAAGTTAATTTCTGAACGTTAATTATACGTTCCTAAAAAAAGTGTTTTGGCCCACATTACCCGACAGTGTCGGAAATTGTGGGAAACCAAACCTTTTATTGAAAAACTCATGGTTTTAATGTATAAAATAACATTTTTACTTAAATTACGTAAAATCTCTTGAATGCATTAGTGTGTATGAAAAAATGAAGTACTTCTTTTCATATATTATAAATATATATAATTCGAGTGACAAAAACTGTTATTTTGAGAATTACTTATCAAACAATGTTGATTCATGATAATTGTTATAATTAGTAGTTTGTTTGCAATTCCATCTTCAGAAACCTTCGTGCACGCAGAAATAATCGTTATCTATGGTTATATAACACGTGGCCCACAATACCCGCCAGAGCGATTTTATTCATTGACTTCTCTAGGGCATAAAAATTGATTTTATTCGCAATAACAAAAATATTTCGAAGTTGGAGAGAGTCCGGTTAGCGCAAATGTGGCGCCGGAAAAAATTGATCACTCATTCGATTTTGTATATTAAATTGTTAAAAACCGACAGTCCTTCTAAAACAAGGTTAGAAAGCAGGTGCATACAGTAAAAGCATTCAAATGCTTTTTTATTAACATATGTTCTAATATATAGATAACCGTATTGATGTAACAAAATATTTTGTCTACTATCTTTGACTACTATGGCAAAATCATTCAAACTCCGATCTTATTCAAGGAAGATGTAAGTGAGAATGCTATAACGCGACAAGAAGCTAGAGTACTGAGGATTCAACTAGAGAGACTTGAGATAACATTCATGCACATTCTTTGGCATTTTTTACTAGCACGATTCCTCGCGGTTAGTAAAAGATTACAGAAAGTTGAAATCAACATTTCTGATGTAGTTAATGACTATCGTGGACTAATAAAAGTAGTAGCAGATACACGAATGCAATTTGAAGTTTATGGAAAAGAAGCATTGAACATGTCAGAGAGTCAAGAATATCAGACGACTGTTTCGAGAAAAAGAAGAAGAAAGTTACAAGCTGACGAATCAAGAGATGAGGAAGTTCAGTTGACAGGAAGCGATAATTTTCGAGTAAATACCTCCAACGTTGATTCAGAATTGAGAAAGAGAAGCCAAGCATATGAAAGGTTATACGAGAAATTTTCAGTGATTACTGATTTTTGAGGTTTGAATTTCAAAGAGCTTCGTGAAAGATCGGAATATTTGAGAAAAGCTTATACTTCAGACCTTGAGATTTCATTCACTGACGAAATGATTCATTTTCACGCGTACTGTGGCTGGCCGGCGTGATTTCGTCACTTGTGAACATCTGAAACAGAAAAAACAAATTGCTTATTAATCAGTGTGCTTGTCGTTCTGGCGGGTAGTAAGATCAAATGATTTTGACAAAAAATAACATATTAACAATAACATAATAACAATTCTTACTTCGTAAGAAAATTGCCTTTTTTTTTAAGTGGAAATCGGACAAAAAATGGAAAGTTAGGGACGAAATAAATTAAATCTACTACCCGCCAGAACTATTGATGTGTAGAAAGACATATCTAAATTTCAGCTCAATCCGTTAGATAGAAAATTTGTTTTCACGACGGCCATCCGGAAAAACGTTGTTTTGAGAAAAACGCGTTTAAAGTTTTAGCGGCTTAGCGCGAGTTATGGTTTCTGTCTGTTTGAGAAACCTTGAGTTGCGGCCATAACCCCTTTTTAATCCTCTCCTTTACTGAATAATACTCTTGATGATGTTTAAAAAAAATTTTTTTTTGGTTCATTCGTTTTTTTCTTTTGTGGGAGAAGGTTCTGAGTTATGTGTTGGTTTTCAAGCAAACGGAAGATAACAAAGATGACAAACATCCGAACACTGCTTGGGAAATGCACGATTATTTTTGCTAGTAAAGTAGGTATAATTTAAAATATATTATGGGGCATGTTTATGTTGAATTCTAATTTTCCTCGCATTTCTAGTTACTCAAGTTAATTTTAAGTTAATTATTTACATATGAAGTATTTTTAATTTAATTTTTTTTATTCAAGTATAAGAATTTATAAATATATTTCAATAAAAAAACAACAAATTATTTATTATTTAACCAGTTTGCATTTTTCATTCATATATTTAAGAAACTGTTGTCGCACGCTCTCTGCTTTACATGTAAGCGCGTGCTAGAATACATCCGAACCAGACGATGCTAAAGCATTAAATGTCAAAATGTCGCCAAAAACATTTTTGCCCGTGTGAACGCGAATGAAACTTCAAAAGAGAATTTCCAGTGTCTCCCTTCCAGATGTCTCCTCGTGTAAATCGGGTCATTCCCTTCCCTCTTCCGCGGCCGTCCTTCACCCCCGAACAAAATGTTTCCATTCCAGTGGAGACATCGTGTAAATGGGCACTTATTTCACTCAAGTATGTTTTGCATACTTGAGTGTTGACATCAGTATGTTTGTTATCTGCATATACGTATGACTTCACGTCATTCGTATATGCAATGAACGGATTACACTTAAGCATATACATACATATGTATATTTATATTTCTAACTCTAAAGTGCTGAGTGGCATTCCTAAGGTTCATTTTACAATCATAAATTTCTATTGGAATATGATTGTTTTCTTTTTCATTAATACTCATTTTACAATCATAAATTCTATTAAAATATGGTTGTTTTCTTTTTTATAATTTTATGTGTGGGAGCGGGGCCATTCCACATAACTCGCGCGCAAGTACGAGCCGCTCTCATGTATGTGCTATAATTTCGTCAATATTTCGAATTTCGGTCTAAAATTTGTACAGTATATTACCAATATATCGCACAAAATATGTAAAAAAACGAAATTCGAAATTTTCAAAATAAGTTACCAGACTACTACCTTAACACATTAGCGTCAACAAACTGCAGCGCAGAACGTTCATTCTCTGTTTATTGTGTAACGACTATTTTCTGTACTATAATACAAACACGCACACACAAATTTAAAAAATTAAGGCGGCATTCTTCATGGTGCACAGGGCGGCATTTTGTGTAAATCCGGCACTGTGCCTGTATAATAATATGTACATTACACCTTTGTCTCTAAGCTATCTCTGGCAAGCCCGTACGCCGCTCTTGGCCCCGAAATACTTTCCAGGCACGCATATATAAAGCTAATCAAATGTTCGCAAGAAGAATTTGTTTAATATTAAGGGGTTACATCGTCTAACAGCGCTAAAAGAAAAACTGTTTTTAGAAAGGATAAGAATAGAAATAAATATAAAAAAAATTTATACATTGTTTATTAGTAATTAAACTTTATAAAAAAATTTATTTTCATTTTTCTTTACAAAAAATAGTATAAAAATCACGTGACCCAAGAACAATGAAAAAAAGTTGCTCCGCGGTCTGCATCATTCTCCTTGAAATGTTGATGGATCTGTAAAAAGTAAAAAAATTCTTGTAATATAAAGTTGTAGTTATAGTCTGTCGAGCCGGACTTATGAATTTAGAAAAATTTTGCAATTTACGGTATTTTAAAAAAAGTATGCGTATTACGTCATAAATGTCACACTTTAATTGAATTTATAGATATTTTAAATAAAAATATCAAAAATCCCGTTCCACAGACTATAGAGAAAACACTTTTGAATATTAAAAAAAACGCATCAAAAAATATTAAAAACTGTATGAGTTATTATGCAGACCGTAGTTTCGAGAAAAATGAGTTTAAACTTTCAAGTGTATTTTGCTCGACAGCTACCTGTGCGCATCAAACTCTTGTCGGGCAGTTACATTTTCTATCATAACTTTGTGTCTATGGGAAATTTTTACAATCGACTTAGACAGAAATACGCCTAACGTATGTAACCCCTTAATCCAATGAGAAACCGGCAACAAGTAAAGCGGGGAACGTTCGTCAACAGTTTCTTAAATATTTCAATGAAAAATGCAAACTGGTTATATATAAATAATTCTTTTTATTTACATAAAAAATACAATAGTATATATAAATTTGTGTACTTGAATAAAAAAAATTAAATTAAAAAGACTTCATATATAAATAATTTACTTCAAATTATCTGGAAATGAGGGGGAAAATTAGAATTCAACATAAACATACCCCATACGATTTTTTAAATTACACCTACTTTACCAGCAAAAATAATCCTGCGTTTCCCAAGCAGCATTCTGATGTTTGTCATCGCTGATTTCTTCCGTTTGGCTGGAAACCAACACAAAACTCAGAGCGTTCTCCCACAAAAGAAGAAAACGTCAAAAATAGCTTCAAAATTGGAAATACGAATAAGAAGGGCAAAGCGTGTATCCAGTATAGGAGACAAAATCCCCTCTCTCTTCCGGGGTCGTCCTTCGCAGCCGAACAAAATATTTCCCTTCCAAATGTTTCCCTGTGTAAATGGGCACATACGAGTGTATAGTAGTATGCATGAACCGTTAAAAATTCATGATTCGTGTGATACTCTTGAAAGTTGATTTTTCAAATTATAGCGCAGTGTATTTTGGGTAACGTCCTACTCATTTTAGAACGTAATCACATGGGATATCAGGGTGTTCACTATGTGAAAAAGAAAACATATTTATATATTTACAAGTAAATAAGTGCCTAATTCAAAACGCAACCGAGCTATGTATATAAATTATAACTGACACATACTTCTCATTGCAGTTATACGAATATTTGTACGAGGCGAATAATGTATAATAGGCCCCTTCGATTTAACACATCTCTGCTCGCTATCTCTGGGCTCTACTCACTTCACGAAAAATTTGCTTGTGAAAACAACAACAAAGTTATCGAGCAAGATTCGTCGCTAGCGAGTAATATTTTAAAACTGGTATAACTCACTATTTTCAGATGCGGGCAGATGGTTTTTTCATGAGGAGCTTTTTTATGGCAGAAATTCACTCGGAGGTTTGCCTTTATCAGTCGAGCGCCGACTGCTATTCGAAAAAAATTGTTCTATAATTTGGTGGTTCCTGCCAGAGGTTTCGAACCTGTGCAGTACCGAATAGTAGTCACGCACCAGCCATTCGGCTACGGCGGTCGCCTATACATTGCATATTGCATATTTCTTTATCAACTCCTTTTATTTGATTCAATTATTTTTAATCACTTACAAAGTTTATATGACCGAAATTCTAGTAACGGGTCTAGATCGTAAATAATAAATTCATTTAATTATGTTTTCCACGCACTTGACATTGAAATTGAAATTGAAAATTTCTGACAGATACACATACATAATAATTTATACGTATTAATGAATACATATTATACGGAAGTGTACATACACGTATGCTGATATGAATTAATAATATGTCAACGACTGCCAGTGGTGCACCAAAGTTCTTTATCTACTTACATACCTGCACGCGACTATCTGTTGTTTGCATTGGTATTTGATAACTTGAGCTGTTTAAAGGAAGGAAGCACCACGCTAATGTTATGGGAATAAATTTCAGGAAACTTTAACATAATTTTCTTTTTTTAAAAAATGCCGCTCATGTAAATTGTATAATTAATGTACTCGTAAATGCCGGTGAATAGCAGTAACAGCTTATCAAAATGAAAATTTTGGGGACATTTAAAAATTCTCTTTAAGCTTAGCTATCCATTTTTAAATATGTATATAATGTAAACGCCTCGATAGTATTCATTTACTTCATTACGTATTCCTTTGATTTACGTGCGTAGGAACGAGTGTAAAATGGGGGTTGTATTAGAGTAGATATGAACGATTTGTTTATCTGAGTTTCTTTTTAATGGGAAAACTTTTTCACTTGACTTTTCCGACCACAGATCGAACTGATATAACTGAATAAAGTAACGAGAACTTGTATTAATGCAAAGGGTGACTAATGATTTTAATAATGGCAAAATTGGCATGATGAGATATGTACTTGGGTTGCCCAGAAAGCACCGGCGTCTGATGGATCATAGCGAATTCTTTTGCCTAGGGTGATATAGTGTCCGAAGGCCTTACTTCAGCAGTTCCGGAATGATAGCGGAGGACGCAATTACTGCTTTAATTGCTGCCAAACAGGCCACTTAACTTATGCACAACTGCGTATTAATGGACAGTTCTGTTTGAATTTGTTTCCTTATAAGGAAATTGAACGCGATGTACACTTTGCAGGCTTAAGGTTTTTTGGAATTTTACAAGAACTATTTACAATTACCAGACACAACTCCATTTGTGGTATAAACCGGATGAATCCCATTTAGGCAAACCTTAACTGAATTTCGAAAACGTATTTAAATTCCGATTCGCTTTCAGGGGGAATTGCACCTCTCTCCATAGTTTCATCATGCAGTGCCTTACTTTTTTAAAGAAAATAATGGGTGATCAGATTGCAGATACTTTTTTCCAATAGGGGTTATTTTACAGATCACACGTGACTACTGTCAAAGTAAATACCTAATTTTTTTCAGTATTCATTCATCATGAAAAGACTTACGCTTCAACAACGTTTATAAAGTGAAAAGTTTTCATCGCGGGCTCAGGCCAACTATGAAGGCTCAGTGAAGAGGCCCATTTTAGGCTTGATGGCCACGTCAATAAGCAAAATTGCCATTTGTGGGCTCAAGAGCAACCCGAAGCCATTCAAGAACAGCCATTAGATCCATTGAAAACAACCGTTTTGTGCTGAAGGGATTATCGGTCCATATTTCTTCAAAGACGAGGCTGCCGTCAATACAAAAGTGAATGGCGAACGCTATGGCGCCATGATAAACGACTTTTTGATGCCTTTTGATTGAAGCCCGTGATATCTACAACATTTGGTTCCAACAAAACGGAGCTACTTTCCATACGATTGTGCTATATTTCAATTTGGACTTTTATTTTTGGTGGTATGTGAAGTCTAAATGCTTTGTGGATAAACCAGCTTCGATTGAGGCATTGGAACCCATACTAAAGTTATTCACGAGATACCAACCGAAGTCCTCCAGCGGGCCATTCAAAATTGGTGTTTACGGATAGCCAAATTACGGCGCAGTTGCGATCAACATTTAAAAGGGATTATCTTTAAGAAATAAATTTCATAAATGGATCTACACAAGAATAATAAAGATTGCCCAATCAATTGGAATTTTCGTTGTTTTATTTCAATTTAAAATCCGATATCTTTAAGTTGATCACCCTATATATTAAACACCGTATTGAAGATTGTCGAAAAATGAGTTCATTCAACTCAATAGGATTTGAAAGAGATTAAAGAAGTTCACGCATAACCAGGCCTATTATGGCACACAATTCCTTAAATTAAAAAAATTTAATTATCTCTTATATTAATTAAAAAGAAACAAATTATATAAATAACAGAATTAACAAAATAAAAAAAATTATTTAAACTTCTTAACGTAGTAAACCTCTTCATTCACCCTATATTTGAAGTCTCTGTTAAAGAATTTGTAGAGGTTTCTAAGAAAAACCTGATTGCAGCCTGTTTACCAGTTTTTTTAAGTAAATACACATTTTTTCATATTAAATTAAACTATAAATATTTTTCTATTTATTTTTTTCAGCTCCGCCATGTCCCACCCATCACATCTACCTCCACAACCGATCCCCATTGCGGTGATAAATCGTGGCGCACCACAAACAACGGCCGATCGGCGTGCAAGCTTTGCGCGTCGCGCTGAAAGTTTGGTGGAGCGGGTGAGAGTATTGAATCAAATATTTGAGGTATCAAATGACCAAGCGTGAGATTTATTTGAATATTAAAAAACAAACATTCTCTATTTCCCTAATTACCCTATTTTTTATGCTCAGAAGTGCATTCATACCTTGAAAATTGTAAAGAAATTTTATATTTTTTACCCAGTACAATCCAAGTCCTTGCTACAGAGCTAGAAACTTCGTAATCGCAGCAGCCTTCATAACATTTCCCCGGTAAAGAAACAGCTACTTGTATATACGTATGTAACTGTAAGTGTTGGTTCTCTGTCAGCAAATATTCACATGTTTATTTTTATAGGTTTTTACTTTCGATTTATTTCGTTTTTATTTTTGCATTTGCACTTTTGACTATTTTTTCTAGATTTGACCGTTGGCACGTTTTCAAGTGTGCTTTTAATACCTTATTGTAAATATATATAATATATTCACGTGATTCTATTTTTCTAATTTACATGATTTATAAACAAATTTAGTGAATTTAGTAAAAATAAATTTTGAAAAATTATAGTATATTGCACTTTTGACCGAAAACAAAATGTGAAGAAAGCTTTCAAATATGTTGTGCCGGTCAAAATAATAACAGCGCGATATATATTTAATATTTAAAAACATTTTTTTTTTAATCTTTATTTTTTTTTTAATACGAAAAAAAAACTAAATAATTCAAAGCTTTAAGTCTTTTTTTTTGAAATTTGTTTTTTTAATTTCTTCATAAATTATTTTTTTTAATTGTACAAATGTTTTTACATTTTTGCTTGATTTTTTTGTAAAATAAATGTTATTATTTTTGAGTTATTTTTTAATTTAATAATATTTTTTTTTAAACATAACCATATAATTCAAAGTTGCAAGTGTTGTACAAAATTATAATACAAAAATCTCATTAAAAATTCATTTAATTTTTTAATTTTTTTTAATATGGTTGTATTAATTTAATTTTCTTTGTGGTTACTGTAATCATAAATGAATTGTTTTTAATTTCCATTTAATTGAAAAATTCAAGCTTTGTACATTTTTTTAAATAAATTTGTTTTTGTTCTAAATACAACAATATCCATATAATTCAAAATTTCAAACCTTATACATAATTTTTTGGAAATTTTAGAAATTTTTGTTTTTGATGATTTTTTTATTTAATTTTTTTAATACAAAAATAACCATATAATTCAAAAATGCAAACTTTGAAATTATTTTTGAAATTTTAATAATTTTTTTTTATGTACAAAAATAATTCAAAATTTCAAATCTTGTATATAATTTACAATACATGTCGAAGCTTCAAACTTTGCAAACAATTTTTTGAATTAAAAAAAAATATATTTATTTTTTTTAACACAGCAATAATCTTTGAATTATAGCTTTAAATTTTGTAGAATTTTTTTTTTGATTTTTTTGTGTAATATAATATAATAAACATGATTATTATTATTAAACTTTTTTTTAAATTTAATTTTTTACTACTATTTTTTTTTTAATTTTTTTCACATACAACAAAAATCATATAATTCAAAGTTGCAATTTCGTACAACAACAAAAAAATCAAAAGCATTAAAAATTCGAGCTTTATGGCAATTTTTTTTTGTTTTATAAAAGAAATGAAATAAAAAATAAATAGTCAAAACTTGGCAATATTTCTACTGCTATTATTTTGACCACAACTGTATCTCAAAAATCGGCACTCATTCCTCATACCACTGTGCAACACAATTTCGTTACAAATGGAAAACACAAAATAAGTTTTTATGCATATTTTTTTTTAAATTATTTTTGGAAAAAGTATTTTGTAATTAAAGTAGTAAATTTTGAAATATTGTTATATGTTCTGAATATATTCTGGGGCTTTCTATGGCTATTTTATATATTAAATTTTTATTATTATAATTTGTGTGAAAAACTGATCCGCGTTCCCCACGCGAAAGGAATGGAATTAGATTTCAGTACTTAAAGAGAATACAACTGCACTTTACACTGACGTATCCAAGATGGATTGCGGAGTCCGCGTCGGTATATATTTGAAAGACCTCGAAACTTCCAAGTCTTTTCACACCTAGACAATTGGAATAGTATTCTCCAAGCAGAAGTTCTCGGTATAAGAGAATCTTGCAGGATAATCTACAACAACTGTCGGAAGTTTGTACTTTTTCAGATAGTCAAATAGTCAATTTAGCTTTAAAGTCCCCTACAACCAATTGGAAAACCATCAGATAATGCAAAGAAGAACTTAGTACTTCAACATACGCGTCAGACATCACTCTCACCTGGGTACCTGGCGATAGGAACATAGAAGGAAATGAGAAGGCTGATGAACTGGCAAGACAGGGGGCATTCTATAACGAATCCGAAGCCATATTTCTACCTGTCCCAAGGCGTGCGCAAAAGGGAGATCTTTTTGCTATTTCAGAAGACGGATGGACTACACAGGTACCCGTAAAATAACTAAACAAACGTGGCCCAATTGACCAAAAAGCCACGAGCAGCCACATTCAGAATTACGTCAACAATAACCTGCCACGGGCCTTTGGGAGACCAATGTCAGAAAGATGGGGTTGCCGTACAACAATAGATGTAAGATGCGATCAAGAAGAGTCTAAAGAGACAGTTTTTCACTATCTGGGTGAGTGCCACACTGGAGTGCTAGGGGAATTCTCGTTGGCCAATTTGAAAGAAATTGCAGCGAAGAAAAATGACGACATAGGCAGATGCATAGTTAAATCAAGCTGGTTCGATTAATAAAAAGTAGTGGTTCTACGAGTGGTGTATCAAAATGGCATCTTTTGTGCTAATTGGGCTTGAACTAAGGAAATCAGATAACACCTATACCGCTACCACCACCACTACTGTGAAAAAAATCTATGGACTTTATTATGTTCATTGAATTCCCATGAGAGAAATGTACTTCTCCGTAAATTTGTTAAACAATTTTTACACATCGATATTTTTTAATTTTCCTGCAGAAATATCTAAAAAATGACACCCTTCAAAATTTCAATAAAGGTTAACAAGCAAAAAGTAAAAAAAAAATATTTACCATTATTATTTTTATTTTTATTTTTGGTATCATTTTTTTTCAAACTGCCTGTGCACCAGATAAATATTAACAAAAAAAAATTAAAAATAGGTGTGTAATATTTTTCGCCATATAACGAATTTGAGGGGTAACATACAGAATAAAAACATTTTTTTGGGTTATCCCAATACACATACGCTTACAGACAACTTTATAGTGTAGCGTTATATTGATTATTTTTTTGTGCTTTTCATTTTCATAAATTTTTTATAAAATTATAACTCATTTTACAATAAATTTCATTTAAATTAAATTTTTCGAATTTTTATTCATCTTGTGCGAAGCTCGAAATTGTGATTGATAAGTTATTCGTTGTAGAATGACTTGTATTTTTATAGAAAGTTAAAAAAGTAGGAAAATCTATTTTAAATATCGTGATTCCATTATTTGGCCCGTAAGGGTATGCCAAACAAAACTCAATTTAATAATCCATCAAATTTCAGTTTATTGCGCACACCGACCCACCCACACATCCACATTCGAAAAAGCCACATAAACACTACATACAACCCCACATTTAGACGTATACAAAAGTAGATACATTAAAAAATTAGCATACGCGAAACCACCTGCTTTGCCTAAATAGAGGAAGTGGTTACATATTTAAGCGTGCCGCAATTCTAAAACTAAAGAAAACCAGACCCGATTTGACTGTTGAGTTGATTTTCACTCAATTGAGAGTCTTATCAATTATTCAAATCACAGTAACTACTTTGGAAAATGAAAATTGATGCAATTGGCTTACGCAGAAACTAACTATAAGTCAGTATTTAATTATTTATATGTTGGTAGATAAAAGCTTTGGCGTTGCTTGCGCCACAAAACTAAATCTACTCCAAAATTGTCATTTGTTTTTTTTTTTTGTATTTAATTGGTTCAGTAAGAGAGGTTCACTACTCGTCGGAATAAGTATGAGTGCTTGCGTACTTGACATTGTTAAGGTACACACGCATACGCATACGTATAAATACATACATATGTATGTATATGTGTGGCAGGTTTAATTAAACGAAATTGAACATATTTCATAGACGTTGATATAAATAACATGAAGGAATGTCCATATGTGCTCGTATGTCTTCAACTATGTTGCGCATATGTATGTATGTATGTGTGCTTATATTGTACTTACATACATACGTCTAACGTTGATAAACATCAGCCTAGCGTGGGGTTACCCCTCTCTGCATCTAACTACGGCTGGCTTGCCTTGTGTCGTAAGTCAAGGGCATAGCGTTTAAGGAAATTAAGAGATGAATTAGAATATTTTCCAGCCTGCGCGCATATTTCCAAACCCTCACCCATGATTTTCCATTTCATTACGAATGGTTAGATTGAATGCATATACTTATATATATATATACATATGTACATACATATATTTGTATTGCGTATTTGCTGGCGGTGGGTGTGCTATGGGTTGCTTAGATTGCATTGCTCTACATAGCTGAACGTTCGTGGTTGAATAATTGCCTGTATAGTGAAATTTATTTATCGAATGCAAACATTTTTAAAGCCATAATCGTTCGCTTTTCTTCATTAATTTGCAATATTTACTTTTGCTATTCTTCGATGCGCATGTAAGAATTATGGCATTTAGTTCAATTGTGAGCAGTAAAAATTAATTCATTCGTACTTAAATTTTTTACTCTTATAAATTCAGATATGTATATATATATGAGTGTATATGTGTACTCATGTGTGTAACATGCAGTGAAATTCGAAAATTGAAAATAGCAGAGTTAGGCATATAGAATGACTCGTGAAAAAATCTACGCTGATACTCTCTAAGCCTGAAATTAAATTACAGATTTAACAATAGGAGAGTGGGTAAAAAAAAGTCTCTGAATGCTCAAATAAGGCACACCCGATTAGTTTTATTTTTCGCCAGAGTCTCAATACAGTTCCACTATCAAAAGATTAGGTTAGGTTGTAGCGGTTGCCCACTATCGCCCCCACTCAGGCTCATAGTCCATTGTGATACCATGAGGATAACTTGCATTTATCACTCCTAAAACCAAAGTGAACCGATCAGAAACTTTAGAAAGTCAATGATTTCCACCGAGCTGAGATCTTCTAACTCATTAAAAAATTATTTACTTAAAATGATAAACCTGCATTTGGATAGAGCAGGACAGTGCCATCATCATCATTTGCTTTATCTTCCATTGGAGCAAAAGGTCTCGTGTTAATGTTGTATGAATTTTGCACCTCCAAATTCGATGTGCAGGCCCCCGAAGCAAGGAGATTTCTCGATGCACGATTACCTCTTGGAGGTTTTCCAATCTCGGAGTTTTGATCCATCTTATCCTACTTGATAGATCTCGAGCGACAGTTATAAATGCAAAGCGGCATCTTAATAGCACCTATCGTCCTTTAATGACTAAACAGATATTGGCAGTAAACTTCCCGGATGCTACCGTTGGCTCACTAGGAGCTCCTCCACTACTGTGCCTACAACATGAGCCTACCGACTCATGTAGAGACTAACTATGCATAAAAACATAGATTATTAGCATGACTGGTAATTGAATGGCGCCAAAACGCTCGCCATAACACTAGGAGAATCATAGGTACTCAGGATTTGCAAGGAGTTCAGTGCAACCCGAGAGACTCCCCCTCCTAGCCGCTGAATACTGTCCGGAACTTCTCCCCATCGGACGGGACAGCGGCATAGAAGATACAAAATCGCTCCTGCAGAAGTCATATGTCTGCAAGCCCATCCTCTGATCGTGTCTAATATTAGGCAGTGCCGCCGTTTGACGGAAATCAGTGTGCTAAGACTATTCTTTGCTTATTTTGGCTTAGCAGAGATTTTGTCCGTTTACAATTGTTGGGCGATTCTGCGCGGGTAGGTTCGTTACGCCTACATGCCTGTAAGGCTTTGCCTATGACACTCAATATGTGCTCATCACTCAACTTGGGGCCAAGTCTCCCTATTTTATCGACTTTGTAGTTCCCTTCGATGTCGCAATGGCCTGGAACCCATATTACCTTTGGGTTAAATGACTCAGTCGTCTCGTTAAGAGAGCCAGGAAACCGAAAAGTTGTTGTTAATTATTTTACATTTCTAATTGGCGGCCGTAGCTGAATGGGTTGGTGCGTGATTACCATTCGGAATTCACAGAGAGACGTCGGTTCGAATCTCGGTGAAAGCAAAATTAATAAAAACATTTTTCTAATAGCGGTCGCCCCTCGGCAGGCAATGGCAAACCTCCGAGTGTATTTCTGCCATGAAAAAGCTCCTCATAAAAAATATCTGCCGTTCGGAGTTGGCTTGAAACTGTAGGTCCCTCCATTTGTGGAACAACATCAACACGCACACCACAAATAGGAGGAGGAGCTCCAAGCACCTAACAGAAGTGTACGCGCCAATTATTTATTTATTTATTTAATTGTAATATTTTCTACCTGAAATATAATATAATATATTATTGGCTTGAAGTTAAGCTGCCGGCAATTTATTCAAATGAATCCTTATTGGGGTTGCAATAAATCAAAGTAGTAATAAAATAATAATAGAGATCTGGACTCCAGCGCCATTTAGCAGATCCGAACAAAATCCGAACTCTAGAAATCGCAATCGCATGATCTGTTTAGAAGAGGATATAAAACAGAATTAGAGCAATAAAAAACATATATTTTATAAAGTTATATGTACATAATAGGAACATCAGTGCAAAGCGATGCTGCACCTCCTCACCAGACCTCTTCCCAGATTACAGCGAACGGTCAAGCGACGTTACAACGTATGCTAAGCTACTGCGAGCAAAGGATGCGTCATATAAACTGTTTTTGCTTGCATATAAACAGGTGTTGTTTTGTTAATATATATTTTATGTGTATTTTTTTAAGTATACAAAGTTATTGGGAAACAAAAATGCGTTGAATAAAACTGTGAAGTAAATCAAAGTATCACAAAAATCTATTTGTTCTTCGTTATACCGGCTGTCCAACCTAGGGAAAACTGCAAAAAAACTATAACTTTTGTTTACCTATTTTCTAAACGCATTATAACCAAATAATAGCAAACTTTCGATTTGTGCTCATTCCGAAACTAATAATTGCATGAAATTTATTGTGTTGTGTCTGAAATTTAAACTTTGCAAAGCCCACTCAAATCCATAAACAATAAGCAAATCAACAGTCGATAAACTCTAAAATCACGTTTGAAAACTAAAAATAAATGACACATGCATTTTTATATTCAATTATACGTTTATGTATGTAGTTCTAGCAAAAATGTAAAATATATTTATATGTAATGACTTTTGTTGAAAGTCTTATTGTAATTTTATTGCAAATTTACGTCTAGGAATGCGAAGTGCAAACGCAAATGCAGTCAATAAATATTTTTACGAATGGATCAGATATTGTAAAAGTGAGATTAATTTCACTTAATATTATGAAAGACTATTAAAAAGTCTGAATACAATAAAATAGTGAAGAGGAAAGTGCATCTGTGGAAATAAATTGAATACTTTCTATCTCTGCAATAAGTTACATATATAGGTACTCCCAAAGAGTTGGTATGGCTACAAAGAGTGGGTTAGTGGGTCATTGCGAAAATGCCTGGAAAGGCAGAATTATTAATTATTTTATTTAAAAGAATACCTTTAAAAGTTAAATAAATCTTAACACGTTATGCCAGTTGCAAATGCCTTGCCCGATACTGTACATATGTAAATAAATGTATTAACTATCATTTTCTTCATTCCATTTTCCAGTTTTTTCGAGAGTGCTTTCAAGCCTATGCAGCTTATCTTAATATTTTTCCGAAATATTTTGGAGAAAGTTTTAAAATATAATAAATTTTATATTTCCGATTGAAAACGGTAACATATCTTCTTTTTTGTTTTGTATGAAGGGTGATTCACCCTAATGTACATATAACTGCTTTATAAAAGCGATCAACCATTTATTGCTTTAAGCTTGAGAAAACCCCCCAAAAAACATATACTATTTTTCCTTTTAATATAATAATAATTTACCACTGGAACTATTTAAAAATTAGATGAATGTTTTATTCGGATTTTCGCTTTTGCTTGCGGTTTCATGCAAAAAATTTACATTTTTTTCTTTCTGTTTATTAGGACGAAACTGCTATGTATTGTCGACCAGAACATCACCGCACTGGGTATTGGGGCTTATCTGTAAGATTTTAATAAAATAAAATTAATAATTAATTAAAATAATTACGAAGATTTTAGTGGAAAGCAAAACATCAGACTCTTCTACACTTATAAGCAAAATCCTGCGTACAAAGACTTTGTAATTTTTTTCGTTCATTCGTATTATATGCATATACACATATAGGGTGGGCCATGTAAAATTTACTTTTTAAATCGGCTATAAAAAAACAAACTAATCAATATTTTTTCAAGCTTTTTTTTTATTTTGAAGATTGAACATTCTCATTTATGAAAAATAATATCGTTCAATTGACTGCCACGACTGGCTTTACAGTAGGCCATTCGATCAACCCAATTTTTAAGCACATTTTTGATTGTTTGGGCTCCAATTTCATGAATGGCAACTTCGATTTCGTGTTTTAAAGCATCAATCGTCTCTGGATGGTTCACATAGCATTTGTCCTTAACGGCTCCCCACAAAAAATAGTCCAACGGGCTTAAATCACAGCTCCGAGGCGGCCAATCGATATCGAAATTTCTGCTGATTATTCGATTTTCAAAAACGGTAGCCAAAAGTTCGAGTGTAACTTTGGCAGTGTGACAAGTTGCACCGTCCTGTTGAAACCAAATGTCGTCCATGTCGTCCTCTTCAATTTTTGGAAACAAAGACTTGTTGAGCATGTCACGGTAACGCTCGCCATTTACTGTAACCGCGGAAGAAAGAGAAGACTCACCTCTTTGGAAATAGGTTTTCAATATTTCCCAATTTTGTTCAAGCGTATAGCGTCCCATTTCGTAAATGTCAAGCCTTTAAGTAAATTATGAACACATTTGACATGTCATTTGTGTTACCTTTTTAAAAAAAAATAGGTGGTTCAAAAAGCAAACGCTATATGGCCCACCCTGTAATTTGCTTCAAAATGATGTGACAAAAACAAAGTTAGGGAAAAACAATAACAACACAAAAATTCCCTCAATAATGGAATACACAAAAGTCTGCGTACAAATCATAGCGGTACAAGAAAAGTGAAATTTTATTGGGGTACAAAAATGAATATACGGATTTCGAAACCCCTTACGTTTGATAAACTCGTATACGAGGGCTGCTATTTATATTTATGGTCTTGGGCATTTCCAGAGTTGTCAGGTGCCATCTGAGATATTTTGACAAAAGAGCACTCAAAACGTTTTGATGTGTGAGCCACGTTAGTGTTGTTTACAGTGGATTTAAACATTTTTACATCACCTCGGCAAAAAAAAACATGAAATCAATCCACGAACATTTTCGTGGGAATATTTTTCATGATTTTCGACGTGATGCGTCGCTGAACTAAAATCATTATCCTACGCGTACCTAAACAAATTACAATCTTGAATCTGATAAATAGATTTCGATGCAGATATCGCAATACCAGTAGAAGTCAAATGGCTAACATGGCTACCAATGTCATTAGCACCGTAAAAAATTGACATGATGAAATTTTTCGTGGTCACTGCTCGCTTACCGTGAAATTTCAGAAAGTTCGTTCAAAATCAGTTTTTCTGAAAATTTCGATGCTGTGAGTGTAATGATTGCGCGAGATCGTCAGCTCACATGCCATTAGATTAAGGTATTCTGGGGTATCATCAATAAGCTCTTCTTTTATATTGCGTAAATTCATGGTAATATCTATTTACGAGGATGATAGGTGACAAGGTTTGGTTTTTCGAAGACAATTGAGACAGTAGCTTCGTCTCCACAAACACTCGTACAATCAGTCATTGTTCGGTGTACAGAATACCAAAGGTGGCGCCTTCCTAAATCCGCTACTTTATTTTTAGCGATTTTGACAAGCGGCTGATGTCATCACTAGAAATAAAACAAAAGAAATAAACAAAGCAAATAAAAGCAAGAGAAATAACTTGTTCGTAAATATTCAATGAATGGCTAAGATTTGTGATTTTTAAATTAAACAAACTAATAAAAATGAAGTGCCACATGTTAAATTGTGAAAGCACGGAATGTAAAAAATACCTCCAAGTGTTCCTTTTTTTTGCATTTTTATCGGATGATGCCGTAAAAAGAAAGTGTGTGTATAATTTCTAGTGTTCGACTCTTTCTATTGCTTTCGCCTACTCTTCCGTAGGCGAATATTCTGGGGGCATGACTTCGCATCGAATTAGGAAGGCGAAATCTTGTGTTCTATCATTTTTGGTATTCCAAGGCGAATCTATTAAAGGTGGTATCCAATGATGAAAGAAGACATTTGTGTTTTCACAATTTAACACACGAAACTTCGTTTTCAATAGTTTGTTTAATTTAAATCTCACAAATTATAATATAAGCAAGCCATTCACTGAAATTCCAGAAAAACATGTAATTACTCCTCTTTTTTTTGTTTTGTATTGGAAAGGGAACTAACGTCAGACTTGCCAAAATCGCGCAAAATAAAATAACTGTATTGGAAAAGCGCCACCTATAGTACTCAATTCACCTCGGGTGGATCGGTAAATCATCTGAATGGTTTTTTTCTTTCGCCGTGTCCATGTGGCTGTCAGCACAGAATAAAACAAGGCGAGTTCATTCTTTGTTTTCTACTTTGCCGTGACAATCAAACGTACAAAACGTTGTTGCTGGTCTAGTGTCACCACCTTTAATAAATGCGCCTTGTGGAATTTCGCGTTGGTTTTGTTTTCTTAAATCACGAACACATTCTAATTTTTTCGTATACAAATCGCTGTCACAACCCCGGTTACGTCAATAAATCAGCTGAGTATATTAGCAGCAAATTATTAGATGAAAATGGGTCTTTACTTTTACTTAGGGAGGCATAGTAAATTGAAAACTCTTCAGCCATTTTTGGTGATTTTTGTTTTAAGTTATGCCGCTCTTCCCTCAATCGAGGGATAGCTATGAATGGTTAATCAGCACCTTGAAAAGTTGTTTTAACGCTTACATATATTGTACCGTTTGACAAATAACGCGATTTCTGCTGCGCCGCTACTTTATTCAATAATACGAGTACACACACCAATTTTCTTCTTTTCCTTTATTTATCAGCGTTCAGAGACTTTTATTAAATTATTAAAATTAGGTATGTTGAACCCAAAGATAAAAAAAGGTAAACACATTTCGATGAGCGTGTGTGCAAAGTTATACAGGGTGGTTCATCTAGCACTCGGAAATGAGCTGTACATTTCTTTGACTTTGTGGGAAATTTAGTTTATGGTTACAAATTTAAAAATATAGTTATAGTTTGCTTTTCTTCGCTTGAAAAAAGTTGAGAAATATTAAAATTGACGTAATTTGACGCCATTGGACTATTTGTTTTTTTGAGACGTCATTAATAACAAATGCTACGCCAAAAATTTAGAAACAACACAGAAGTTGAAAAATGAAATAAAAGTTACCACTGATGAGATAGGTGACGAAATATGCAAAAATCTAGAAAAAATCTCATATTGCCGAGTCAACGTTGAAGCCATTTGAATGAAATTGTGTTCCATGCTTAAAGGCAAGGTTTACTCTTTCCAGTAAAATGAAATGCATTGAAAATATTCATCTTCTATTTATAGGCGAAATTAAATACCAAACGCTTGGTGGCCCACCCTGTTTTTATGCGTACAACACATTTGTCTCTGCGTTGTTCTTAGACATTTATTTTCATCAATCAGCTGGTTATTTTTGCTCACAAAATGTAAACAAACTTAAGTGAGCTATTTTTGGAATTTATTTACTTGTATTCTCAGGGCAATAAAATTTCAAGCACTTAAATGTGAACACAAACACTCACTCATCAACGCATATAAAGGGTCTTTCAAAAGACGCGCTTAGATGTTGTTTTAAAATATAAAAATTTAGACTATCGTCTAGTTGCCAAGGTCGGACATTTACAGAGAAAGTACTTAACCGTCTCCTTCTCTGAAAGGCCTCCACAGCTTCTGCAATGGAGGTTAAATGGTAAACTTAACTTTTCCGCGTGTGGGCCGAGCCAGTGTTGCCAGTCCATTACAATTGTAATAGATCTATTACATTTGTTCTCAGTTTATTACGCTATTATTACGCTATTATTATTAACAAATATGTAATACTCTAAAAATTCGCTTTAAATAATTTGTTTTGTTTTCATTACATTTAACTGTGAATGACGAACACGTATTTAAACCTAAGCGCCTGATAGAACTCTATGAGCCGCCACTTATTGCGCATGTGAAAATTTCAACTTTCTCCGCTAGAGTACACCCTATTACGGAGTACAGCAATCTATTACTTTTTTGATCATCGCTTTAGTACGCTGCTGCGATTGGTTCTGGCAACACTGGGCCGAGCGCCCAATAATCGGTAAACACAGCTCCGCGTTTCGAAATTTAATGGCGTGAAGTCTCCTACGACTTCTTCTGAGTCCTCCGTCTATTGCACTGGGGCCAAAGGTCTTTCGAAATAGCACTTGAAGAAATGGAGATCCATCTTTTCTGCGCTTTCCTAAGAAATAATTTGTGCAGTTCCTCTTTAACAACTGTCAAGGGGATGCCAATGACCGGTTAGGAGGTCTCTGAGGCCAATTCAGTCCCCTTCCTTGCAAGCTCATGAGAAATTTCATTTCCTTTTATATTCCTATGTTCTGGAACGAAGGTCAGAGAAATGTTACCTGCACCCCCAAGAGATTTGATCACCTCCTTACAGGTGTTGACTAGTTTAGATCTGCACGTTGCGTCGTCAGAGCCTTGATCGCGGCTTGACTATCAGAAAAATGTTAATATCTCCCTCGCTCTCATGTTCCTTAAGTATAACACAAAACTCTGTTTAGAAAATTAAAAACGCCCTCAAATTTTTTATTTATTGTTAAAAAACCGATTTATGGTTTTGTGATGAAGTAAAAATACATAACTAACCCATTTTTCAACCGATGATTTATTTCAATATGGTCTTGGGAAGGGGAGGGTATGTGCGTTATGAATGTATATAATTCTAAGATTGAGCGATTGACGTTCAAAAGAAATTTTCAATAACAAGCTCTGATTTGTGCAATTTTTCCACGTTTTTTTCAATGTGATGCAATTTTTTGGCCACTATTCTCCAACGGGCACCACAAATATATACTACTGTGAAAAAGTAAGGTGAATTCGGTTGTAAAATGAAAAATCTTTATTTATTCTTGTAAATCAATTTCATCCCCTTCAAAATAATCCCCTCTCGATGAAATACACTTATGCCAACGATTTTTCCAATCCCCGAAACATGCCAAATAGTCCATTTCCGGTATAGCATCAGCACCTTTTTCGATTCAGTTTTTATCTCTCAATCGACTCGAAACGCGTTCCCCGGAGTCTCTTGAGTTTTGGGAATAGCCAGAAGTCACACGGAGCCAAATCAGGCGAATACGGTGGTTGCGGAACGATATGCCTGGAATTTTTGGCGAAATGGTCACGAAGAACAAGTGCAATGTGAGACGGTGCATTATCGTGATGCAAAAACCAAGAGTTGTTGGCCCATAATTCTGGTCTTTTTAGACGAATTGCTTCACGTAAACCATGCATAACGCTCAAATAATATTCCTTATTAACAGTTTGACCAGGTGGAAGTAATTCATAGTGCACCACACCACGAATATCGAAAAAAACTGTCAACATGACCTTTATTTTTCGGTCTGGCCTCGCCTTTAGCACGATATTCGCCTGATTGGTCGGTTGTTTCAGGGTCGTAAGCATAAATCCAAGTCTCATCTCCCGTAATGGTGCATTTGAGCTTGTCCTGATAGTCTGAAAGCATTGTTTCACACACATCAACGCGACGACTTTTTTCCAAGAAATTGAGAGTTTTCGGTACCAAACGAGATTTGACTTTTCGTAGGCCCAAATGGTCTTTCAAAATGGTTTTAACAGATCTTTCTGATATTCCGATCATATCAGTAAGGTCTTTAACAGTCAACCGACGATTTTTGAGCACTAACTCCTTCACTTTATTGACATCTTGCTGGGGCGTACTGTTCCATGCTGCATTTTGAATTATTTACTTGAATTGAAGCACTGCATCATCAAGATGATCAGTTGGCACAATGACATGAAAGAAGGTGCCGTCTAAGAATTATTCGTTACTGATATCTAGGCGTCACTTTTGAAGGAGCTTTTACTTACATATAAATATACATATGTAGTTGTAAATGTGATTACTAAGTGAACTGCTCACATAATTGAGAATGGTAAATTCTAGTCGCTTTGTGAACTTAATTAATTTATGCGTTATTTTTTTATCACTCGCTAAATTCTAATAACTTCTAATTAAAATATTAGCATGTGTATGTATGTAGATGTGTACAGTATGTGCAGTCGCTCAAATGCAAAGTAAGATATAAGTACATATTTATGTATTATGCGCATTTACAATTTGTGCAAATAGAATTATTTGTGCAGGAGCGAATATAAATTCCGAGAAGCTACAGGGTCTTTCAAGGAAAACTTGTTTTTAGTTAAAGTTACGCTAAAACTATGAGTAAGGTCCAAAGAACAGCTTTTTTATACATCTCTGATGCTTTCAAGACTATCCCAAATAAGGCGCTGAAAGTGGTGCTCAACTTGCCTGCACTAAATCTTTTATGGAAACACTTGGCTGTCGCCTCAGCGCTAGTATGGTGCTATGGAGAGACCGGTGGTTTGCCCACACCTCTATTTTGCACACTATGAATAGTCACAAGCAATAACTATACTATTCTATTCACCTCCTACAGTCTTCTTAGGTTCACCTCCAACAGTCTCTTCAAGATGAGCATACCGTCAAGAAGAGAGTAGCAGACACCAAGGCTATGGCGAAGGGGGGGATAAATCTTTATACAGTTCCAAGCTAGACGATAAAGTTGACTTCGAAGTATTTTTGAATGAAAGGACTTGAACTTACCGTTCGACTACCAGACTACTGCAGTGTGTACTAGGCAAAAGCTGGAGCTATAAAGGAAGTGGCTACGTATCTAAATACGTATGCCGTAAAAAAACGACTACAAATATATTCTCGGATAGCCAGACGGTCATTAAATCAATGAATGCGGCTATACTAAGATCAAAGGCTGCATAGGAATGCCGCGAAACCTTAAATGATATTAGTGTCGTATTCAGGGTCCGCCTCATTTCGGTTCCTGCGTACAGAGACATTGAAGGAAATTGTAAGGCCGATGAGCTAGCCAGGAAAGGTACTACGCTTAAACTGCTCAGTGTTAGAAGTGCCACTGGGATATCTATGGCCACGAGCAAATTAATAATTAAGAATAACATTATTCAAGAGGCCAAGAGGCCAATTGGGCATGGAGAGATGAAGACACATACATAACAGCTTGGCTACTATGACCGCAAACAAATAAGAAAAAGACAAAGTTACTGCTTAGCCTTTCAAAGGAGGATATCTCAAAGATCATGACTTGTATGTACATATAACCGGTCATTGGCTATTTAGCAGTCATTGCTTGAGACGAGGAGTTCTCTCCCATGAATATTATAGGAGTTGCAGAGTTGACGAAGAGTAAGAAACAGTTGAGCACTTCCGTTGCAATTAGCCTTAGCTAAGGCTTAACTAAAATCAACGCAGGTTTTCGAGGTAAATATTTTTTCAAATCTCTTACGGAACTGTCTAGTGTGGGCCATCATAAAATGGAAGAAGAAAAATAAATGTGGATCCCGTGTCGCACAGTAGTATCACAACGGTTTAAGTGAGTTGGTCGTTCAGACCGACTACCGCCATTACCCAACCCAACCCAAGTAAACGCACATTTTGAATGGGAATGCATTATTTTTTTATTGATTTGTGCATTTGGTGAAATCTCCGAAAAAATTTCGTTATAACTGGGACTCTATATTGACAATTTATAGTCGATTATTTTGTTTCAAAACTGCGATTGCTTCTGGTCTGTTCACATGGAATCGATGTATCTTTTTAATGGTCACAGAGCAAAAGAATCTGGCCTTTTGAGCAAAACCATTTGTAGTGGATTCAAATTATCTGTTTTCTATATAAAGTATCGAGGAATTGTATTTGACTTGAATGAACCGTTTCATACGTTTTCAGCATGCACTTACAGAGCTCATTTGCCCTCCATGGGAAATATAAAAAAAGGATTTTTAGTAACTTCAGATTAACAGTTTATTATACTAAAATGCATTATCCAAAAATTACACTAAACAAATTGTATACCGTAAATTTTTCTAGAAGTACTAATTAAAAATCGTGAAATTGGGATGAAAAGTATGTGGAATTTTTCTCATTTTTGTCTAAAATAATAATATTTTGTATAATAAAACGGTGATGGTGAATGTAATAAAATGGTTGGGAAATTTAAATTCTTAGGTCTCTTCATCACCACTAATTCTCACACTTCCGTGGCAATAAATGACCGAGTGCCCACGTTAAATAAAGCACAAAAGATGGCAATGTATAAATCGCTGGTACGACCCATACTAACATACAGCAGCGAGGCATGGGTACTTAAAAGAACAGACATCGACCAAATACTGAGGTTTGAAAGAAAGCTAGGGCCAAAAATATATGGTCGCTTCCGCCGAGATGACGGAACATATCGGATAAAATACTATCACGAACTAGATGCATTGATTCAAAATGGAAACAGCATACGCTTTATAAAAAGTCAACGAATCAGGTGGCTGGGGCACATTTAGAGAATGGCCAAATGGAGCGCTGTCAGTATAGGGTTCCATAGGCAAGTGGTTGGACGGAGAGGTCGAGCGAGACCAAAGAAACGCTGGTTTGATTAGGTCACAGCCGACTTGCAGAAAATGGAGAGGTCGCAAACTAGAAAGGCGTAGCAGAGGCTCGATCGGAATGGAGAACCGTAGTTGTGAAAGCAATGGTCTCCACAAGACTATAGTGCTGATTTTGATGATGATGATAATACAATTTTGTATATAATTTTAAAACTGTAATAATATGGTTTCTGTTAAACACTGAAGATCCAAAACAGAAAAGAGAATAGTCAAAAAAATAGTGAGTCGCGGGCTGTATGCCCAAATGCTTCTAGCGCTAACTTTATAAATTGTTTGAAAATTAATTTTTGTGCGAAGACCTTTGCTCAATTAACGCCGATCCTAAGGCTACACATAAACTTAAATATACACAAACGGTCATGCCTTTTATGTGCGTAATTTTATAGTAGTCTTCGATTAATTAATCGGCCGGTCAATGCTACGATACTCACGTACGCACAAGGCGCATACTCGTGGTGAATTGCTGTGTTTGGCTATTTATATATATATATTTATTATATATTTATATATCTATTCATGCAAACTAATATCTAAATATGATAATTACTGCACGCATATTGAACTTCGGGGGAGACATAAAAATGTGAGCGCTCCAAATTTTTGTAAAAAAGAAAGTTGATGGAATAGAAATTTATCCATAGTGATAACAAGTTATACCAATACCTAGATACTCATAGCAAACTCATAGAGAATTTCGATTTTTAAAGGATATGACAGCTGCCATTCTCTGCCCGAAGCATAAGTCATAGCCTGAATGCTAGTGATTCATTTTTTTATTACCTTTCGTATGAGAAAAGGGATGATTGTATGAGGGAAGCAGATGATTTTTTCTAGACAACAGAATTTATGTTGTTGTTTGTTTCTATTACAAACATAAATACAATATGAAGTACCTAATAATGTTTAATAAATAAACTAAGGAGTAGTACAATTTTGTAAACATAAAGACAATTTTGTGAAGAGTTTTTCTTAGTCCATTCCTTAAGGGTGTAACCCACTAACTACGCTCGAAAAAAAGGCTATTTTCGGAAATTTTTTTCAAGCAGGCTATGAATGATATTGATATAAAAGTTGTTAGGCTTGATAAATAAAGTCTTAAAATACAAGAAAAAATTTTTTTTTATTCATTTTTTGCAATTTTTTTATACAAAAACTATAGCTAAACATAACACCATGATTTAGAGATAGGTCGCTGGTCCACACGATATCTCGAGAACGGCTTATCTGAAACAGAAAAATCAAAAAGTTTTAGATTTGTTATAACAGTAGCTATAAAATAAAGTAAAATTATTAATTTTTATTAATAAATAACAAAATGGCGGCCAAAAAACAAAAAAATTTAAAAAAACATGATTTTTTACACTGTTTTTTGTGAAAAAAAATTAGTAAAAATCAAAATTTTATTACGAAAGTTGTTTATTTTATAGCTATTTATGTGTAGAATATGTGGTTAAAATTTCATGAGAATCGTTCCACTGGTTCCCGAGAAATCTTGTGGACCAACCGAAAAAACGTTAATTCGAGAAAAATGCAATTAAAGTTTTTTTTTATGAAAAATCATGAAAAAAACTTACCTAAGTTCAATCTGCGATTTTAACATGATGTTTCTGGATATATATACTTTCGAAAAATGCAAAAAAAAAATAATCGATTTTTCAAAAGTGAGTTAGTGGGTTACACCCTTAAGTTAACAGCCATCAGGTCAGAACATGTTAGGCATGAGGTGGCGAGTTTGCTAGCCTTTGAAACCTTAGGCTTTTGCTCGTTTTCTCATTTCTCCAGCGACCGCAGAGATCTTGAGGTCACGATGAATATCCTTATTGCGAACGAGCCAAGTTTAGTTGAGAATATCTCGAAGGATTTTATTCTGGAGTCGTTCAAGTATATTTATGTTACTTTGACGTAAACTGTAGTACCACACAGGTTTTATAATTTGCCCATATAACGCTAATTTGTTATATATGGAAAATTTTGATCTTAGCCCAATTAACTATTTCATTTTTATTACCTTTAGATGGAGTTCATGCCGTCAAAGTTTTATATGCTCCTCCAATGAAGCTTAGCATTGAGCGCTATACAAAGTTATCTTGCAGTGTTTGTATGTGGATTAGCGGCACCTAGCAGTATTATTGCATAATGATTCACTTTGTTGGTGAAATGTACGTGAAGTGATTTGGTATTGTTTAATTTTATGCGCCAAGTCTTCGTCCATTCTTCAATAGCGTTTGTTACAATTTGAAGTTTGGCTGCAGCTTCTTCAGCATTTTTTCTAGTTGCTAGGATGGCAGTACCGTCGGAGAAAGTGACGAGCAATGTACTCGGGGGTATCGGTAAGACTCTGAGGTATAAAAGGTACAAGAGCGGATCAAGAGTACTTCCTTGCGGCACGCCAGCATTTATTTCTCCAAGGTTAGAGTATTTATTTCCTTGTTTAACCCAAAAGTAGCGTTCGGTCAGATACGATGTTTGGGGGGCGCAAAAATCATTTGGGAGGCAGGTCTTCAGTATTTAAACCGTCATGCGAAACCTTGTCGAAAACTTGTGCGAAGGCCAAGAATATTGCTGAACACGCATTATTCTGTTCAAAATAGTTTTCTATTTTAGCTTGGACTCTGTGCACCTGGTCGATGGTTAGTGCTGAGACTTTTTAGGGTGAATAATTGGCGTCACTCGATTGGGAATGAGCTTTTCAAACAGTTTACCACTTTGAGGCAGCAACGAGATTGGCCGCTATGAAGAAACAGAAGTTTATTAACGATATTTGTCGTAAAGGAAAATATGTTCTATTTTTAAAAAATTTTCCCGTCTATGTTAGGGATCGTCAATTGCCTAGTAGATTAGGACTCTGCATTACAATAAATTCTAAGAAAAATAAAGTCCGCTAGAGCATACCTTTAAGTTCAATTTCGAGTTCACCAAATTTTAAAAGATTCTATCTTTAGTTAATATCAAGTTGATATGAATTTTGTTTTATTTTTTTAAATACAGACTGGTGTTCGGTGGATTTTTGATGGGAAAAGTTTATACAAAACAAACGCTATAAAGCAAGTTATGTATATGTATTTTGTTTTGATATTATAATTGGAAAAGTGACAATTTTTCTATTTTTTGTAAATTTAAAATGTGACAATTTTTTTTTTTGTTCGTGCAAAATTTTGTGTTTTATCAGATTTTTTTTTACAATTGGAAGCGATTAATTGTGCTATATTTTGATTACAGATTTTTTATGTGGACTTCGAATCTACTAGAAATGCTGTCCACGAAATCCTCCCACAAAAATCGTTCCACCCTAATGTATGTTCATTCATTCATTATAAGTGATGCGCTTCTCTGTACACAATATTCCTATGCCCCACTTTTAAATTACCCTTTTTTATGAGTAGCGTAAATATATAAACGCCTTTACTTAGTTGCTAATAACCATTTCTGACCCGAAAGGCTACAGAAAAAGCAAATTTGGACGTTAAGTTACATAAAAAAAAAGAAATATAAAGCATATGTATTATTCTTGATCCTCTTTTTCATATTTGTCAAAATATTTTTTTTTAACTATATTATTTTTTGATTTATTTTATTGTAAAGCTACATTTATTTTATTTCCAAATTATAATTGAATATAAATATGTAATACAAATACATTTTATGTATCAATATTTGTTCTCATACACATGCATATACTTAAATATATATGTATGTATGTTCAAACTCTTTACTTGTATTAGTAAATATGTGCCCTTGCAGCACAAAATTGTCTAGAAAGCACGCGAATATTACGAGCAAAATAAATGAACGATAAAATAAAACGTAATAAAAAACGAGTAAACGGCGTCAGCAGAATAAAAAAAAACAAAGAGAATAAAATCATGCGTATCAGCGCGATGCTTGTGATGTTGTTGGTATGTGGTTTCTTGAAAGAGCGCATGCACATACATACACACATATTATGTATAAGTGCATACACAACGGTATACCAAATGTTATTCCACCCGACACACATACTCGTACACATTTCCTTAGCAACTCATGTACGTTGTGTATGCGTGCCTTAGAAACTTTTTGGGGGCATGGCAAAGCTTTAATGTCTGTATTTTTATTCCACTCACACAGTAGCAATTATTTCGGTTTCAAAACATGAGTCAAGATTTTGCGCAATTTAAGCCTCTCTGACGAGCTTTTAAAAAGCTCTATTAAATTTATTTCAAGAACTTAATTGCCACAGTCAAGGGGGAAGAACAAGAGGGCAGAACAAAATAAATTAATAGCTTTCTTAATGAATAATAAAATATAAATTTTAATTTATAATAACGCAATTAGGAGATAAGTTGTTACTATCGAAAGCTTGCCCACACACGCAGCTCAATCGCATTTTTATTTCTACTACGTAGTTGGCGGTGGTTTTGTGTGTGGTTACAGGGTTCCATGCCTACTGAAATCTTTTTTATAAGAATGATCACCAGGCAAACCAAATGTTTTTTGTTCCTTCATGCAAGTAAGAAGCTGATGAAATGGGTACACCTTTTACAAACCAAAAAACAAAAAAAGGAAATTTTAGGTGCTTTTCTTAGAGCATATTTTAGCATACTTTGTTAAGTCTAGAACTGGTAATAAACATTTCTGTAATGATAACAGTACAGTAACACTGTATGAAATGATTATTAAGTGCACATCACAACGTATTTATATACACTTTTTTTGCGCGTAAGAACAAAAGACAAAAGAAAATCCAAAAATCCTCAAAACTCAACCCGATTTTTGCTTCAAATTTACACTCAAAATCAAACTTTAATTAGCCACATTCGGCCCACTCGAAATGTTAAACCAAAATCTTATTAAAAGATTTGAAATTTTTATGAAAATTTTTAAAATTTTTTTTCTTTGAATTTTAGCAGAGCTGTATGTATGTATTTATATGGCTTTTTTTATTAAAATGGACTATATTTTAATAAAAAAATTACTAAAGGTAAATAAAAGAGAAATAAATTATTTAAAACTTGTCAATACGACTTGTGCTAAAGTTATTGAATGCACTCTATATGAAATTTAGAAGCATATCTTAAAAGCCTTAAGATTAATAGGGATCTTAAAAGCATTTTTGGAGCGTATACCTTAAGCACTTAAATGAGTGTTTAATAGCATATTTTGGGCTGCCCTGGAGCTAATCTTGCGAGTGCATTTCTGCCAATCTAACAAAAATCACCAGCCTTTCGGAGGCGGAATTACTATGTCGGCAATATTAATTTGGGGAAAAAGGTATTTATCATGAGTAAAACTTTAACGCAAGTAGTTTAAAACTGTTTAATGGTCAATCTTTAGCTCCTGGACGGCTACTACATGTTGGGCAACTTTGAGTATTTCTGTAATTTTATAAATTTTTTCTTTAACATCAAAAACGCCTGAACGGAATCGTCGAAACCAAAATTGTACATAATTAGCTGTTACGGTATTGGCACTATAAACACCATTCACAATTTCAGCGGCCTGGCTTGCTTTTTCGCTTTTATTAAAGAAAAACTGTAAAATGTACCGTTCACACCCTGTAACTCACAACTGAATGGAACAAACAAAAAACAGCAAAAGAATTGTTTTAGTGTGAAATGTCAACTCGACAACGATCATAATTTTTAAATTGTTTGATCTATATTTTACGAGATGTAGATTACTACAGGCATCTACCGAGAAAATAATGTATTTATTTTTCCCCAAACTAATATAATTTTTGTAAGTGTCGTCGTACGTCAATCATATCTATTTGACACTTGTGAAGTAGACAGCTGCAGTATGCAAACAGACAAGCAATGAAGCGTGTATAGGTCGCAAGAAAGATTTCCATAAAAAAAATCATGTTTTTTTGTTTTTGACTTAGTAAAATGTTATTCAAAAACAAAGTTGGAGGATTAAATTTAATTTATTTATATTAAGTCACCCTGTTTTGAACAAATATCCTACACAAAGCGAATATTACTTTTGATTTTTATTGCCATTTTATTTTTGTTTATATGTATCATATGAATTATAGGGGTCAGCTGTCATAACTATCCTAAGCAACTTTTTAAATTAAATATTGGTAAAAACAAATTAAATTTTTTTATTGCTCAAAATTTAATATAATATGAACACTGTAAGTGAACGAAAATCAAAGTACAAAGAAAGAAGAAAGAGGAAGTAAACAAATGATAAATAAAAGTTACAACATTTTCTCAGACATACATATCTACATTACATTCCTGCCCTTGCCCCCATTATTTTTTTCAGCTAGCAATACATAAATATACTATATACTATATATGTACATGCATATAAATACATATACACGGTGAATCAAGAAAGTTCCGTTTTGTCGATAAATATAATTGATTGCCGAAATATTTCCAATAGTTGTAAAAAGAAGTTCGTAGTATATTCTAAGAACAGCATTAGTTGATCGGCATGATTGATTGTTGTCCCGTTATCTTTCATGTGGCGCCATGTAGGCACAAATCCAAATCAAAAATAGTTTTAGTGGAGAGAAGGCAACCATGTTGAAATGGTTTTTAGATGCTTAGAGGTGTATTTATTTATTTGTTTTTCAGTCAACTATTCAAGTTCTTACAGACTATGAAACAAAAGTACTTAGAAATAATTAAAATGAAAGCAGCGGAGATGAACAGGTGAACAGCTGAAGAGATTTTTTTTAATGCAAATATTAGTTTGGGGTAAAAGAAATCCATTATTTTCTCGATATATGGCTGTAGTGATCGATATTTCATAAAGTATCAATCAAACAATTTAAAGTTTACGCTCGCACTAAAAAATTTGGTTTGCTGTTTTTTGTTTGTTCCATTCAGTGGTGAGTAACAGGGTGTTATTAGTGGAAGTCAACAAAGAGGAAATTTATACATCTTAGAGTTTTTCTTTGATAAAGGCGAAAATGTATGAAATGCAATTGTGAATGGTGTTTATGGTGCCAGATTTTATGCAATTTTGGTTTCGTCAAGCCCGTTCAGGAATTTTTGATGTTAAAGAAAAGTCTATAAAATCACAGAATTAATCGAAGTTGATCGGCATCGAAGTTGATCGGTAGTAGTAGCATCGCCCAAAAGTAATGGATTTCCCTATAATCCCTTCAATTCGGTTTATGAATAATTTTCGGAAATATAATTATGTTTTGATTTTACATTATAAGTGTTCCGTATATTTGAATTCAGTAATTTGAAACCCGTTTTTAGAAAAGTTTCGGACAGCGTAATCATAGCTTATTGTCGCCATAGGCATATAAAAAATGTATTAAACTTATTTTGTTTCGAAATTGGAATTATGGATACCAACAACTATAAACAAGTTTGATTTCCACAGTTATAAGCATAACACATTTAAGGGGACAGATACCTGTAAACGACCATATTTGCCCTGATTTTCATTAAAATTATTTAAAATGAAGAAGTCAATATATTTTTTTCAAAATTGGCATACAGTTTATTTATACATCAAAATAATATAAACATTTTTTTTTATTTTAATCATTAAAAAAGGCGGATGTATACTCAATTCTTCCAGGAAGGTCGCAGCGGGGCTTCTCAATGTCATAATTTCTATATGCGTTAAAAGAAAATGGAAGAAAAAAAATTCGCGAATAAAATGCTTCAGAAAAAAAATGAGTTTTGGGGCGAACTGTCCTACTATTTTTGCTTCGAAAAAATTGTTCTTTCGAAAAATTTTCGAAAACTTGTAAATTCATAAAAAAGATGTGTGCAAAATTTCAGAGAGATAGGTCAATAACTTTTCGAGTTATCGTGTGCGCTAATTCGAAAAATATAGTTTTGAGAAAAATGCGTCTCAAGTTTGAATACAACGCAATTATACCTCTCCCAGCGCTCGAACGCAAAGAATAGAGTCGTTTTTTTTGTTGATACTCAAAAGTCATTTTCGGAGCTTGGAATAGTCTTATATTAAAAAAAAATTCCACCAGATTCGTACTAGCCCTGTCTAGAAAGGGCAGCAGAACTATCGTAGGTATACTGCCCGGCCACAATTTGTTAGCGCATACAAGATGGGCATTACAAACAGTGGTAGCTGCAGATTTTGCATTGAATTAGAAGAGAGGGGAACTCTAGAACACCTTCTATGTTCTTACCTAGCATTACCTAGAACCCGAATGAAGTGATTACGAGCTCTACAGTATGAGAGGTTAGAATGTCTCCCGGGTTTGAGCTTCAGAGCTTACTTAGATTCGCAAATGAAGCAGGCTTATTACAAGAAGCCTACTACAAGGAAACGTAAGGGTCAAGCTCCATCTGGTTCCATTAAGGACTAATAGGTCCATGGAACACCCTTCAGCCAGCCAGGTCAACCTAACCTATATTAAAAGATTAATAAATTTAAAACTTTAATTTAACCAAATAAATTTTTATTTAAAAAAATGTTTTTTGATATACTTTAAAGTCATCTTCTATATTGGAATTTTTTTATTTTTTTATATCAAGTTTTAGGCGTATTCAATCTTAAATTTGAATTAAATATAAACAATCCCCCATCTACCCAAAAAGGGTATAAGAGCCAATTACGTACAAGGTGGCGGAAAATTAATGATCCTATTGCAAGATTTATAATTGTTGCAAGTGGCATCGTACATCAATCATATTTGATACTTGGGAACTAGACAGCTACAGTTTACAAACAGACAAGCAATGGAGCGCGTAAAGTCAAAATAAAGATTTTAATTTCTTTTATGTAGTAAAAAAGTTATTCATTTTTCTGTTTTTAAGTTTATTAAACTTAAATTAAACTTTAAGCTTAATAAATTTCAAACTTGAATTAAATAAGACTAATTTTTATTAGAAAAAAATGTTTATTTTGATATCCTCTAAAGTAATTTTCGGTATTTGGGGTATTCTTATTTTTTATATTAAACTTTAAACAATATATTAAATTTTAAATTTTGAGGAAATATTAATAATTTTTATATATAAAAACTTGAATTTATAAAAAATATTTTTTATTTATATAAAATCTCCTTTTTGAATACTCAAAAACTATTTGCGGCATGTATAATATTTTTTTTAAATTATAATATTAATAGTGTTGTATTTGTATGATTTTGATTAAATTAGTGTTAATTAAATAAGTGTAACAAATTTTAAATTTTTATGTTTTTTGTTTTGTATATTCTAAAGTAATTTTCAAACATTTCAAGTATATTTATTTTGAATTCCAAATTTAAAGCATAAACAACCGTAAATTTTACTGAAATTTTCAGAAATTATAGTTTTTAAAGAATTTTTAGTTTGGTAAACCTATAACTGAAAGATAACTGAATTAAAGCATTTTTTTTTCTCTGAAAATATTTTCTGTACACATTTTCTTATGTTTTTGTAAATTTCAAAATATCCCACACTCTGTGATATGTTCTTAAATAGTTCGCCCATGTTGCTTACCTCTCTCACACTCTCTTCCGTTACTCGAACACAAGCAATCAATTTTATTGCTACACCTTTTCTTTGCTCATATTTCTTTTTAATTTTGTTTGATCTGACTGCCATTACAACAATCTATTGTGCAAACATCCGAAACATATTTAGCAGACATATGTATGCACATACATAGTTGTATTCATTCATACGTTCTCCTGTATATATATATATAATATATACGCATGTACATATGTTTACTTGAATTTACTGTTCGTGCATCATATGCTAGCAATGTGTGCGGCTTGTTTGGTCACACTTTTTTCACACACACACATAACTTTACCATTCTGATCATACCGATACCCAAGAGTTGAGAAAAATATGACAAAGATAACAGATGTTTCACTTATGTAAGTATGTATGTAGGTTCGGGCGTGCCCAAAATGTTGCATCATAATAATACCCATCTGTTGTTGTTTATATTTGCACATACATATGTACTTATTACATAGCACAATATGTATACACACATACATATATACATACGTACTTTTGTATAAGAAATTGCTAGTGTTCATAGCACTTTACGTAAGTAGCAATCTCTTGCAAACCATTGTGTGACCGCATAATGACCAGCTGGAGCCAAAAATTACAGCTATTAAACATTTTTTTATAATTTCTCTGACACTGTTCCATTCTTTGTCAATTTTTTCGGTCTTTTTCGTGTTAATTGCCTTCAGTGGCTCATACAATTGCATGATCCCAAAGGTGTTTATTTTATCTGATTGTCATAGAAAAAAAAAATAAAGTTTCATAAAAGTAATTCTTATTACTTAAATTCTATAACTACTATCATTCTTGTAAGAACTAAAAGTATAAACTTTTAGAATTTTTTGGATAAAAAGGTATTCCAAAAATTCAATCTGCAAAACATATGCCTTAAATAACACCGTACCACGACACTTTTCACACATAAGAATTGGTGGTAACCCTGCGTTTTAAGTTTTTTCACCATCACGTCAGGATCCTCTTCAAAATACTCCAAAGCCCTGCATTAAAAAAATATCGTAATTAAATAGAATTGTATGTCATGGGTATGAAAGACCAAGATAATTGAAAAAAATTATATTAATTTTTTTATACCAACCCTTGCTAAAAATGCAAACAATTTTTTTTTTTAATTTTCGTAATAGTTATATCCATATAAGCTCTTCTAATTGACGGCACACCATTGGAAGATAAACATTTGTTGCCTTCGAAGCATTATTTCAAAAACTGGCGGGTCAGACATACGCAACCGAGTATCTAAGGGACGAGTCGCATTTGGATTCTTGACAAGGTATGGAGAGCCACTTTCCAGACGTACGAAACTGAAGATATTCGACGCTAACGTAAAGTCAGTAGTCTTATATGGCTGTGAAACGTAGAACATGATAGTGTGCACACTAAAAACTTTGCAATATTTTCTAAATCGCTGCCTGCGTAGGATTGTGCGAATATTCTGGCCTAATGTGACCAAACAAGTACCAGTTCACATAGAAATCCAGCGTCGTAAGTGGAGATGAATCGGGCATACGTTGCGTAAACCCCAAGAGGTCATCACAAAAACTGCACAAGACTGGAACTGGACTGGCGGGAGTTACTGGCGCGGAAGACCAGCCAGCTTGTGGAGACAGCAAGTTGGATGTGAAGCGAAAAAATAGGCCATTCCTGGAGTCAAATTAAATTCCTGAATCTAAGTAAATCAAACTACAATTTGTTTATTGCGGTTCTATGCTCCACCTAGGAACTGTAGAAAAAAAAAATATAGTCATATGGGTATCGAATGAAAGAAGAAGAAATGCGTTTCAAGAAAATTCAAAACTAAAATTTTTCATAACAATCCTTGCCAAAAAATACGAAAATGTAATGAAATTTTCGTCCCCAATATCTTTGAATTTTTCATAGAATTTTTTCCAACCAAAAATGTTATGAAAACTATTATGGACCGTTTTCACAGCCATAGATTTTTTAACCAATCATTTTATTGCAGTTAATGAATTTACATCCATCAATCAACACATACTTAAAAACAGCTGGATATTGAAAGGCGAAAATTAAAAATAAAAAAAGAAATTCCCACATTTGTGGAAATTTTTTTTGGTCGGTGAGATAGGGTTCAAAATGCTTTCACAATTACAACGACCGTTGTCTACTGTGTTGAGTGGTGTGGCCACTAAAGCAATCCCTCCTTTCCTTTTCGGAAGAAGCGCACAGAACGATGTCCATAAAAAAAATGTATTCACGCACGCCTGGGTCCACCGTATTTGTAACTAGCTTTCAAGCTAAAGGCGCGTCTTCTTGTGTCTCTGGCGATGAGGTTTCGCTTTGTTGTACTGCGTCGAGGTCTACCTTTTTTCTCTGTAGCACGTCCTGGATATATCTCTTTACCCGCGTGTCAGTTATCCTCGCGTTCAAGCATCTTATCGATCACATTGGTCAGCGCCATGTCGCCAATCTCCTTCCTCAGAGCATCTCTTTCCATGAACCATCTGTCGCAATAAAAAAACGTGTGTTCGGCATCATTGCTCTGTGCTTCGCAGTATATTCACTTGGAATCGCTTACCTGTCCCATGCAATATAGGTATCTTCAAAAGTATCCGTGGCCTGAGAGGAACTGAGTTAAGAAGTAATTCCGAAGTTCCTTTGAGGTACATGAGCTATTATAGTAATCAACTTCGCCGTCCATCTCTCACTCGAATCAATGTCCCATTGGCTTTGCCAGTGCATCACGGTTTGGCATCTCCATACCACGATGCTGGTGATTACGTGTTTCTTCTTGGAGTCCCACGCATTTATTCGTTTCTGGGCCATGAGATCGACGGTTATCTCGCCGCTTATCGCAAACACTGTAGCGCCAGAAACAGTGCGGTAGGCTGAGGCAACTCTGAGTACCACTGTTCATTACCCAGGCTTTTTATCTACTACGCTATCCTTACTTGATAGTGCAGTTTTCCTAGGTGTCTTCATGGTTATCTATGCAAGCAGGAAAGTCATGCGAGGGTTGACTCTATGCTTCACGGGGAATAGAGTTCAGAGCTAGGGCAGGAACGAGTCGGGATTTCTCAATTGAGTCTGCCCCACTAACTTAATGGTGACATCTGAGGAACGTACCCGAAGGCTATCCAGAGTTTTAACGGGACGGAGACGATTGTAGCACTAGCCTATCAGCCATTTCGGTGAAGTGTCACCCTCTTGTACTGTGCCTGTACTGAGGTGATAGAATACTCCTGATGAGCTTTATGTGAGGCCTTTAAAGTCGAGCCCCTTTTTCTCCTAACGGATTTTAGTCGCCTCATACGACAGGCATGCCTTGCCGTGGTTGTATATTTTTCCCCGACCCGCTGGGGGCCACATTTGCGGCATGGATTGTTATGAAATCAAGATGTTATTATTATTTTTGGAAATATCTTGACATTCTACTTTCATTTGATCCGAATATGAGAATGACGAAAATTAAAAAAAAAAACATTTTTTGACAAGGAGTGTTATGAAAAAAAAAAACATTTTGAATTCTCTTGACATTCTTCTTTCATTAAAATTTTGTTTAATGCTGAGCCCTAACTGCAACTTTCAGATTCCTGATGACGAAAAACTTAAATTACAGATCTACCCACGCACACAAACGTGCGAAAAGAAGTTAAAATTTGTCGCTCAGTGTAATACTTGAATTTACACAAACACATATTTTCAATTCGAGTTCATCTGGTTACATAGTGGCATATGTTTGTAATGGTGGGTCCACAATTTATGAATGATAAATCACCCTTTCATACTTTATTTTTGTAAATCGGCATAGGAAGCTATGTGATTTTTACATTTTAGATAAATCATGCGCTCAGCAATTCTATGTCAAAAATAGTGCACAGCATTTTTCTACAAGATTTTAACCCTCTAACTATTTAATAGACGCTCATTTTGTAGTGATACAACGGGTTAAAATGTTCTACAAAAATATTTTCATAAAATTCTACTGTAAGTCGCTTAAAGCGCCAAAGCACACAATTCAAGTTAAACACCAGAAAAAAGTCCAAGTGAAAAATTTATGGCGTGAGTTTTATTGTAATTTTACCACAACAAATTGTTCAACACACACTAACGAATTCAGCTCTTAAACACGTAAAAAACTTTTTGTTTATCAGCTTCACTTAAAATTCTTATTCTGCTTTTGCGCCCACTCACAAATAGGCCACTTGTCCTTTGGAACTCGTAACGCATAATAATTAGCACCTGAATAATAAAGTAATACTACAAAAGCAAACTAATTCGTTTATACAATTGTAATACACATTCATACATAGTGTAATGTGACATAACGGCATCATAAGTGTGCGGATCTGCATATGTATGACCACTTAAAGGGACAGATACCTGTAAAATTTCGAAAAAAAGAAATTTTTTTTCATTCATAGTGTAATGTGACATAACGGCATCACCAACAGATACTTGTAAAATTTCGAAAAAAAAATTATGTTTTTTCATAAAATGTTAATATAATCCTTTAAGAATATGTCAAAAATTTTTTAGAACGCAAATTTAAATATTTCTTATATTATAGATCGTCAACCGTGACGACTCTATTCTTTGCGTTCGAGCGCTGGGAGAGGTATAGTTACGTTGTATTCAAATTTTAGACACGTTTTTCTCGAAATTGGCGTACACGATAACTTGAAAAGTTATTGACCGGTCTCCCTTAAATTTTTCACACTTCTTTTTTATAATATTACTTTCTATGTGAATTTATAATTCGAAAATTTTTTCAAAAAAATAATTTTTTCGAAGCAAAAATTGTAGGAAAATTCGCCCAAAAATAAATTTTTTTTTTATGCATTTTATTCCGCAATTTTTTTTTCATTTTCTTTTAATTCATATAGAAATTATGACATTAATAAAAATTATTTTTTTTGGTTTTTTGTATTCAGGAAGAAGAAGAATTGAGTGTACATCCGCCAATTTAAATGATTAAAATAATAAAAAAAAATGTATATTAAACTTTTTTTATATTATTTTAATATATAAATAAACTGTATGCCAATTTTGAATTATATATATTGACTTCTTCATTTTAAATAATTTTAATGAAAATCTGGGAAAATATGGCCGTTTATAGGTATCTGCCCCCTCAACTATGAAGATGAAATTGAACAACAGCAAAATGATTTTAACATTTCCCCTACTTTTATTCTGTTTAAAGCAATAAAAAGTATAAAAAGAACAGCCTTTAGTAAAAGAAGTACATGGGAGAAAGAATAAATAAAAAAAGTAAAAAATAGGTCCACATGAAAATAAAAAGATCAAGTGGGTTGTGAAAAATGTGGTCATATCGATGCTGCCAAAATTCAGTTTGTGTTACACTTGGTCAATAATAGCCAATGTATGGCAAGATATTCAAAAACAAAACGACAAAAGCAAAGTATTTAAATTACAGAGGAATAATACACAACACAACGCCATATATAACGTATGGCTATTGTGGGGGAACTAAAAGAGAGTGAGAGCGAAAGGAAGTGAATAATAGCAGGTGGTGATTGTTGAACTGTTTCGTGAACGCTGAGTGCCACATATATTTCGAAGTACACTTCAGGTAAATAATCGAAAAACAAGGCATTAAAAGCATGAACAAAATTGAATGAAAAGCAGCGCCGTCACTTTTAGCTGCAATAACGGGAAGCAGGCATTGCAAAGCTTCACATAAATAGAAGAAAAAATATGATATTAATTTAGGAAATCTCAACACCACTCGCATTTGTTAGACAAAATTATATTGTCATACAATGAAATTACCTTGAGCATTACAACGTTTGTTTCTTAAAATTTCAGCATTGCTTTATGATACTCTAGAGCAAAAATTATAATTTAATTTTGCTTTGCACCTCTCTTAATTGCGCCGGTAAAATACATTGTAATAACGCAATAAAATGAGTGATATAAATTATATACATACAGAAGTTTGTATTTTATTATTTAAAATAAATCAACAATGTATGAAAATGCGGCGGCATGTAAAAGTTTGCTTATATTTAGCCAAAAGTTAGGAATGGCGTATACGTACATTTTGCAGCACACTTAAGCTAAGATTTCTCCTCCTTTGTTATTTTGTAGTAATTTTTTTTTTTTTTAATTTTACGTTTTTTACTTCGGTAACAAATTTTATAAATCAAGTGTCAAAGGTAGCTCTGATATCTGACTTTAGCGCTGATCTGGTCGATATTTTATTTCACGACGGTTAATGGTTTGGCTTTAAGAGGTTAGGCCGGCCACTATAGCATCGAGAGAAAGTAAGTTTATTTTGGGAAATTTTTTTAGCGGAACCATCAATAATAATTAAATTATGAAAAAGGTTGAATATCATAAACTGTATAATTTATTGTTATTATTATTTCATTTTATTTATTTACTTTTATCAAAGTAATATAATATAAAAGCAATTGAGCCTTTGTTTTAATAGAGCGCCCACTACGGTGAGAAAAAACAATTTCTGATTATACATGTGAGCGGCTATAAAATTTTTTAGAATTTTTCGATATAAAGGGTGAGTTTTAAGAGCCATAGGAAAGTTTTTCAAAAAACGCATGTAAAATTCAGAAAAATGCATGAAATTTTTATTTAAATCGAGAGTACAGTCCATATAATTTTATGTTTGAAGAATATTTCATGGAAATGTTGATCGCGACTGCGTTTCAAATGGTCCATCCGCTTAGTCCAATTTTGGCATACTCTTGCCAATGTTTCGGCCGGTATCTCACATATAAATGCTTTAATGTTGTCGTCCAATGCGTTAATTGAAGCAGGCTTGTCCCAATAGACATGAGCTTCAACATAGCCCCACAAAAAATAATCTAAAGGCGTTATATCGTACGATCTGGGTGGCCAATTGACAGGTCCCGAACGTGAAATAAAATGTTCACCGAACTCGCCTCTCAACAAGTTCATTGTTACGCGTGCTGTGTGGCATGTGGTACGGTCTTGCTGAAACCACATGTCATGCAAGTCAAGCTCTTGCATTTTGGGCAAAAAAAGTTGGATATCATTTCACGGTAGCGCTCACCATTCACAGTTACGTTACGATTCGCAGCATCTTTGAAGAAGTACGGTCCAATGATACCTCCAGCCCATAAACCGCACCAAACTGTGACCTTTTCTGGACACACTGGTAGCTCTTGCAATTCTTCTGGCTGATCTTCACTCCAAAATCGACAATTCTGCTTATTTACGTACCCATTGATCCAAAAATGAGCTTCGTCGCTGAACACAATTTTCCGAGAAAAAAGTGGATCTTCGGGGAACTTTCCAAGAGCCCATTCACCAAAAATTCTGCGTTGCGGTAGGTCGTTCGGCTTCAATTCGTGCATCAGCTGTATTTTGAAAGGCTTCACAGGGCTTGTTGAGTAACAGAGGCCCAATTGCTGCGAACGGCGACGAATCGATAATTAATGGTCATCATTAACACTGGCCGATACAGCTGCGATATTTTCTTCAGGTGGCACTCTACGTAAGCGTGTTGGTGGTTTGATGTCCAATAATGTAAATTTGGTTCTAAATTTGGTCACAATAGCTCGAATAGCCGCTTCAGTAGGTCGATTAAACTGACCATAAAATGGAAGAAGCGCGCGATAAACTTTCTTAACAGAACACGCATTTTTATAACAAAACTTATAGACCAAACTGAAGATGTTTGACAGTGAAACAAAACACGAAACGTGCGTCAGCTGTTTAAACCAACTGTTTAAAAAAATAATAGCTAAAAAATCACTCGTTAGAAACTTTTTCGGAAAAGCGCGCAGAGTGTGATTTTTTTTCGTAGCATAAAGTTTCTGCTTTTGCATTCCATACTGCAATACGAGGTGCGTTGTTTGGATTGTCAGCAACTGTTATGCTTTCTTAAAATAATATTCAAAAAGTCGCTTTAAAATCGTTCGCCCTTTCTAAAAGTTCGTTTGATTTCAACATCTTGGAGTGATGCTTCCCAATTGTTGCGGAATTAATAGTCGTGCGCGGATTCCTCATTAATCTGCACTGGTCTTCCATTAAAACGGGGGTTGTTATCATCACCGGGCACTGCCTAATGGAAACACATGAGAAATGAGCTCTGTCGCCGATGCAGGAACCAGGTGGAGGTGCGGGTGGTTAGCGTTGAACACTTCCTCTGCTACTGTCTTATCGTTGCTTAAACTCTTAATTCTTTAGATACTTAGGCAGACTTGGAATGGGCATTCAGCCACGGTATTTAATCGTTTATCCTAAAGATGAAGTAGTTTCACCACATTAGGAGTTGGAGTGAGAGCTTGAGTCCAAACCAGTGGTATCACAACCAACTCTATTGTACGTTTATTAAGGAAACTGGCACTGGATAAATTGTTGTGAACAGTGGGGAGTACAAAAAATCCTAAGCTCGAAGTGCGAGCCTCGATTTTACTCTATTCTATAGATTTTTTGCCTATTTTTTATCGTTTAAATAATATATTATGGTTCTGAAGAAATATGTTTTTTTTAACAACTGTATTTAATTTGAGATTTAAAATGCGGTTGCTTAACACCAAAAATACAGGTGGATCGTGGATTTCATCTTTAGTTGCGCTACATGAAGGTAAATCGATGCCGTTTGCTGCGCCATTTGTCTGACTTGGCACTGCTGATATATATTTGGGTAAATCACCACTATAAGGAAGTAACACCATCACTTGAATATACATTTGTATATTTCACAGTATGTTGTGAAGTCATATTCATTCCATTTATATTAGGCAAACAAAAGCAGCAATCAGATTCGTGGTCTACAGGTTCAATTTAAATCACGGGTTTTCTCAAAGCCATACTTCGTCCTTTACAACAAATATGAAGTGCCCAATTTCTATATTAATGAGCCACAGAGTGCACAAAATAATCCAGATAACATTGCTTCACAAGTTCAGTGAAATTTCGTCGTTGACTTTTGAAAGTCCGTTCACCAAAAACGTAGATAACTGTAAGGATGATTGAAACACTTCCTTTACATGCTGAGAGACTTTCGAATACTTATATTACATGGAAGAAAATTCCCAGCATCGTAAGCAAAAAAGTGCTAAAAATCAACTTACACTTTTATTACACTAAAATTGAATGGACAATAAAACTGCATACCTCGAAATTTCTTAGAATTAAATTTCTAATTAAAAATTTTAACATTTTTATGACAATTTTTAAAATTTCTTAAATTGTTGTGAATTTTATTAACATGAAAAATATTGCGAATATTATACAAAGTTAAGGGAACCGTAGTTAAGGCCGCCGTAGCCGAATGAGTTGGTGCCTGACTAGCATTCGGAATTCAGAGAGAACGTATGTTCGAATCTCAGTGAAACACCAAAATGAAGAAAAAGTTTTTTTGTAATAGCGATCGCCACTCGGCAGGCAATGGCAAACCTCCGAGTGTATTTCTGCCATGAAAAAGCTCCTCATAAAAATTTTGTAATAATTATTGAAAAAAAATAATTTCGGTTTTATAATGAGTTTATGTAAAATAATAATTAGCAAACAGAATCCATGAGACAAAAACCTTGTCGATCAGTGTAATTTATAAATGTACTAATAAAATAGAAAGCAATGAGTTTTACTAGGTTTTATACATCGACATTTTTGAATTAGTCAATCATAAACTTTACTTTATATACTACTTAAATTGTTTCATATCTTTTATTTATTAAAAAAACATGCGTCCATTATCAGCGCAAATTACAGTAACTAGTCTCTGCAACTATGGCCTTTAGCGACATTGTGATTATTCGCTATTTGTCGGCGTCACTAATGGCGTAGGTTGCAACCACCTGCAATGTGTCGACTGGGGTCAAGTCAGTGAGCATGGAATTCTGAGCTCGTCTGAAACAGCTTTGAGCGTATACAAGAAAATATGTTAACAGAGATACAAAAAGAAAGCGGTGGCAGAGAGAGAGAGAGAGTGAGAGATATGAGTGTGCGAAAGCTTTTCAAGTTCAAGGGGAAGGAAATGAGAGATAAAAATAAACCCAAGTTTTAAAGGTTGATTTCAAGTGGCTGGTTGGCATGCCTATGCTTGTGATATACATATACATACATATACTTATATAATAGTGTATAATATGGGACTTGTGTATAGGTTGTAGATGTTAAATGAAAAGGTTTGCTCAAATAAGCACTACAGTGCCTTGTAGGAGTACAAAAACCATGATTCAAAAAAGTAAGGTAGAACAGTTTGGAGGCACTTTTAGAAGTTTTGACTTTTGTAAACCTAATTTTTTGTTTCTTTGTTAAATATCCTTTTATACATAGTGAGTAGTCAGTTAGTGCAATTTTTTATTGATTTCTGACAATAAATATATGTACATGTAAGATTTAGATGGTCTTTGTAGGAAAATTAACTTTATTTTCATTAAAGAATTATTGACATATAAAAACAAATAAATTATTAAATCCTGTTAATAAGCCCTGGTGTCAAAGTTATTTAACGCATTTTACTTGCTCTAACCACTACTAATTCGCACCTCTACGATTTCTTGCCATATACACCCCGTTAGAAAATTATAAGGACACCACTCTTTTTTATAAAAATGTAGTATATAATACAACAAAAACCATATAACGCCAATTGTCATTTTTGTACAAAATGTTGCAAACTTTCATCAAAACTTTCAACTTCTTAATCAGAACTTTTTTGGGTAAGCAGTTTTATAGTCCTTTTAATTTTAGTGCAAGTTTCAAGTGATACCAGAATACGTTGCCACGACAGTCGGTTCTACGTAATCGGAACGACTCGGATTTATATCCGGCCAATCACTTTCACTTCAGTATTCCTCGTATACGAGTATGCGTGGTGAATGTTTATTGCTGCTAAAACGACAACAAGTATTTCTTTAAGAAGTATCACCCCTCTACTCTCAACTTAATTGCCTTATGTCACAATTAGTTTTTTGGTACCTTTTCTTATGATGAATGCTGAGAACAGACCATGTAAAATTGAGCGCTGAAATATTGTATAACTAGTGGTTGTTGCTCTCGATGCTCAAAAAATATACCGTTGTAGTAATATAATAACACCTAGAATTTTACTGCCAAAATTTTGCTCAGTTTTTATTCATTATAAATTTTGTAAAGTAAGGTGAGATGCAAAATTTCGGGTTTTTGTGTTGCCCCTATGAGCAGTTAATTGATTTTATCATTATTCAATTTTATACCCTAACTTCTATTATTGCAGATTTTATAAAATTTAAATTATTTTCAGTGCAATGTGAGGAAAAACTTTTAAAAATTGAGGCTTAATAAAACGTTTAGCTTTCCAGGTCTGTCAATGAGCTTGGCTTTATTGTAGACCCTCGTGGCCTTGAAACATAGAAAGTTTCCTGCCATTACAAACCGCTGTGCAGCTTCAGTGCGACATTTTTGTGAAACCCTCTATCTAATATAAGATAAAATACAATGTATTTACTTTGATCTCTGCATAATTTATTTGTACACCGACATGTGTGAAAAAATTCCTACTAGGTGCTTTTCACTTGATATGTAGGCGTATGTTACCCTCAAAAATATACTTCACCTCAAACTTTAAAACTCTACACAATACGAGAGCTTTTAGCTTTTTGCTCGTACGCATTTCGCCGGGGGTAGTGAGACGCTTCCCACGCACTACGAAACGGAAACAGAAGGAAATGAATAAAATGGAGTAAAAACAAAACACCAAAAACAAATGCGTGTATATGAAATAAGTTTACAGGTGCGTGTGTGCGTGTGCGTATTAGCTAGAGTAGTATTACGCATAAAAGTATGCTATTAGGCGTGACACTGACACATATTACAAAGTAGTGAGAGGAAGAATATAGTAAGTAGCAGAAGGCAGGCCAGCAGATGTATACAATTTCGTAGTTAAATTTTTCTTTTTCAACAGGCAATATGCGGACCTGTAGGAAAATTTATGCATCGCGAACTGGTGAGATTTTAGTGAATTTTTAACGATGGTTTCTACGTCTTACTTCCTTGAGTGGAAAAGTTGCTCAAATCGTATTGGGTTTGATGACGGAACGTGCATACGCCACGTATAGAAATACGTAATAAAGCAGTTGGCTCTCGCTCTGTATCCGTCTGATATTTGATGTGGTGAGCTTGGCAGTTTGAAATGAAGAAATTTATAACCTCGAAAGCGACTGAAATTAATAAAAAGGAGAAGTTAAATCAATTGCTAGCGAAAGGCAATATTTAGAATTTTTTTGAATAGTACAGTGCACTCTCTATAACCTAAACACTGCATTAAGTAAGCCCATTTTATTTCGGATTGATATTTGTAAGCAAGATATTTGTTTTATCCCCCATATGGAAATATGTTTTATATACATATGTAATATAATATGTGTAGTGGTATATTTATTAGGGTGGAGTGAAATTATTTAATAGCTTTCCTCAGACCTGATAGCTTTATTTTTATCCCAGAAATAGGGATGTAAAATATTATTTGTCTCACCGTATGTTAAAAGGTGTTCCCGAGAATATTAATTTTTGAGAACACGTTAAATTCTACTGTTTCATTTTCACTTTCCTAAATTGTATACTTACATCAATGGTCACCGTAGCCGACTAGCTTGGTGAGTGAATACCTTTCGGTAGTGCACGGGTTCCATACTCCGAGCATGGAACACCAAACAATAGAAAAGTTGTATCGCAATCAGTAGCAGTTGCACCGCAAACATTGGCAAACTTTCAAGTATATTTCTGCCATGAAAATATCCTCAAAAAGAGCCATCTGCCATTTGCAGGCGATATAAAACTCTAGGCATTTTCATTGGTAGAAAAAATCAAGATGCACAACACAAATAGGAGGAGGAGATCGGCCAAAAAAGGGCCAATAGCGCCAATTATACTCGTATTCACTTTTGGTTGATTTAATTCACTGATTGGTTTGAAATGCTCTGAAAGTGTTCGACGCGGTACCAGCTAATGGTAGCAGAGGAAGAGGAAGGCCATCTCTGCGTTGGAAAGATCAGGTGGAGAAGGAGTTGATTTCACTTGGTATGTCCAGCTTGCACCGGTTAGTATGAGAAAGAAATGGCTGGCGCGCTTTGTTAAGCTAGGTAAAAATCGCTTAAGCGGTTATCGCGCCGATCAAGAAGAAGTATTTAAATTGATTACAAAGCATTTTCTGTCTTTCTTAAGTAACTTATAACGCTTTTCAGTAATGCATCAATATCAAATGACTTTCAATGACAAGCTTGGGTTGTGTATAATAAACTGTGTAAAATGTCTCTTATTTTTCCAATTAATTCTTATAAAGGCAACATTATTATTTCATTTTTATAAAAAAAATAATTTCCATATACTATCGATCCACCTTAATGTTAATATATGGAATATTGTGTACAAGTAGTATACATTTTGGTAATGCTAGGGAGATATAAATATTTTCTTTGCGTCACTGATTTTCAATTGACCGTAATGATTAAAGTTCTTGCAATTACAAAATTCAGAATACCAGAAAGCGAATGATATACATTTGCGTTGGTTGCGGTTAATGCGTGAACATTTTCGTAAATGTTAACTCTTTTGGTTTTAATTAGTTCACGTTATCGTGAGTGCACTGTATACATATTTTTGAAAGGGTTATTTTAACAAAAACAGCGAAAATTTAGTTTTTCTCAAAATTTATTTCACACATTTCTACGATTTTCAATTGATTTTTGATTCAAGTCAGGTTTTAAAAATCAAGAAATCTTCATTCAAAGCATAAAAAAGGCTGAATATGTAATATAATTTAGATAAAAACTACTTGTTGCCATTTTACGTTTACCTGCGCTTGTAACATTCATTTCACTCTTTTTTTGAGTATTTTTGTTTTTTAGTAAAATTTTTTTTGCTTTTTTAATTTTATTCACTATCTTACCGAAAATTGAATTTTCAAAATTCAGTCTTCACCCCGCTCATTGCGCTCAATAACCTGCATAAAAATATTTGTGCCTAGTTGTGTGCACATTGAAAGGACTTACAGGTCATGTGACTACTTTAACGTTCCATTGCATATATATATACACACACACAAGCTTTTCCCTTCTAATAAGTGCACACATACAATGCTTATAAACTAATTATCAAAAAAATACAAAAAAATGCTTCCAGTTCAAATATTTCCCGTTGGGTTTAAATGCATCTCACATTTTTGTAGCATACTTTTTAGCGCCCCACCACTAATGCGTACAAAACAAAAGTATCGGAATTTGTTTAGAAGCTCGAAAGTTTACGGTATCTACGTGCTATCAGAAGCTTGTGAGCGAGCAGGTTGAGTAAATAAAATACATATTCAGATAGCAAAGCAAGGTTTGGAAATACGATGAGTGAAGGAATTAGGGAAGCTGACAATTAAAAGAGCTCAGGAATTTACTAACTTCTGCATTAGTTGTATTCTAAAGCATTTTATTTCGTTTCAATAATAGAGCTGACACTGACACTGAAAGTTTTTGGGTTTCTGTTTCTGTTTTTACTTTTGTTGCTGCTGCTGTTGCTTTTGCTGTCACTGTTACTGTTTGTCATCCCATTCATTCACTGAGGTCTCCAGCACTATTTATAAATTGCGCTACACTTTTTTTCTTCCACTTCTCCTTTACTCCTGTTTCCCTGCATCACAATTTAACAACGCAAAATATGTGCTTGTTTGCCCCTTTTTCCCCATGGTTGAGAGCCAGAACAGTTGTGCAGACATTGAAAGGCGGCGATTTAAAGAGCCTGAGAGCTGGGGAGCTGTGCAATTACCTACATACATACATACGTACTTGTAAACATATATATATACATACAAACAGACATATACGGTTGACTGCCTGGCTTAGTTCTGATGGCGCTCTGAAATGTAACGCCTGATAAGCGACTACCGCCAGTTGTTTTTGAGCATTCGTTAGATGTGCATGTTGACGCGCTTAGCAATCTTCGAAATCAATCTTAGAAATCATTGAATTGATAATTTAAATTCAAAATTGCATACTATTGACAGCAAAATAGCTTAAAAGTGAAATTTCAAAACCAAAAAAAAATTGTTGTAATTAACATCGAAAATATAGAAAAAGCAATAAAAATTGCCACAATAAATACACCATTGTTGTTGGATTTGTGTTAGCTACATATGTATGCATGTAATTAAAGGAAATTTTTCCGGATACCGATAACCGAAATTTCAAGCTATTGTCAAAAATTATATTTTTGTAGCTCAAAATAATTTTAAAAGTGTTGCTTGAGAAACCAAAATTCTTTTGAGATCTACGCTTGCCACACAGTTGTGTGCAGAATCGCAGCGAAGTGATTCGAAATTTTCTAAAACGCAATTACAGAAATTTCTGGCGCTATTAGCGCAAACTTTATTAAAGGCTTGAAATCTTTATTAATTTCAAATATTTACTAATTTTTCTAAAAAATACCAGCTAAAAAATTTTGCACTGTAAAATACTCGTAAAAAGTGAAAACTTAATACCCAATAAAAACAATTAATTTCCAATTAAATTATTACATTCAACACGCAATCGACAAACTTTCCATTTTAATTGCGTAGTTTTACTGCGATTTACAAAATCTCGATTTCTCAAGAAGGAAAAACACTCGCAACTATGGAAAAGCACGTAACATCAAATAATGCTGCCGCTGTGCATCATCATCATCATCAACACGCCCATCAACCGGACAAAATAAGCGTAAGTCCTAGGCGAAATGTACCTGCCATACACAAATTGCTGGTGCTATTAAGCAGCAAACAATCTGAAAATAAGGCTATTAGCCTACCTGTCTGCCTACGTACCCGCACGCCATAGCCGCCCAACTACCGCCTTCAAACTCAAATAAGTCGCTTCGCCCAGCAGTTAGCCTGCGACTAGTTAAACAACAAGCCAAAATTATTTACCATCGCCTCGCCTGAGCAGCTTCCGTTCGCTTAGACACCTCTTTGCTTACCTTTTCTCATACCGCTCACCGCGCTCAATAACCTGCATACCGTTATTTATGCCTAGCTGTGGGCACATTGAAAGGACTTACAGGTCATGTGGCTACTTTAACGCTCCATTGCTTATGTACACACACAAATGCATACATGAACTTTTCCGCTCAAATTAGTGAATACATACACAGCTTATAAGCAATCTGATCACAGTTTGCCTGCGTCTTTGCTTAATGCGCGCATTTATGAATCTGAATCTGTGTGTTTCTGCTGCTTTAGCAGATTTTTTCTCTTCTGCCTTGATTACCTTCTTAAATAAAGAAATGGTTTAATTTTTCAGCTTTTTAAGGTTTTTAAGCAAAAAAAAAATTATTTAGTTTTTTTAAATGAGATTTTTTACTTGGGTATCGAGCCAAAAATATGTTCTTACAATCACACTGAGTGGATGCCCAGGCAAATAACTGCGATGCTCATTAAAGTTATGAAAAGATTTAATAGATAATTTATTCACATACTTTTATATCACAGTCTGCTAATACTGCAGCTCCCAATTTGAGAAATTCAAATTTGATTTGGCCACGACTTTGAAAAACATTTATAGCTTTAATTTTTTAGTATATTTAATTTATGGTATTTATTTCAGTATATGGACAATAATTCTTACAGACTAGTAGAGGAGTAGTAGAGCTAATATATATGTAGATATTTTCATTATAAAGTAGTTTGGGGTAAAAGAAGTGCATTATTTTCTCGGTAGACGAAAATCTTCTTTTGCCATGGAGATATCAGAGGTGATATTTTCGCATAAAATATTAAGTTCTGTCATAGATCTCACCAAGGAAACATTTTCTGCAAATCTTGCTTTGACTTTTGCTAAATAAAGTGGACAAAAGACTGGAAGAAAAGAAAAAATTAGAAAATGAGACTTGAGATGTATCCTTTCCCAAGGATAAGGCCACAGAGGCACATTTTGAATAACAGCAAACATTAGTTGAGGAAAAAAACATCGGTGACAGAAAAAGATTTAAATGTTCCCAAGTGGAATAATAAAGGAATGAACAAAAAACAAACTCTGCAACTAAAAGTTTTTCAGCAAGAATCTTGTTTTCAAAACAAAATGAAACAAAGAAGAATTAGATGAAATTCATTAAAATTTTTTTGTATAAGAAATAATAAGGTTTGACAATTATGAATGAAAAATGATAAAGGACAGATGTTCACCACGGTTAGAAACGTTGATTCTTTGATAAAAATGTTCTTTCTTCTTCGTTAATTTGAGATTTAAGGCTGAAACCGAATCGATTGGCTCCGTAGGGGCTCTAGTCCTAAAAAATAAGTCAGTTCTGTTGAAGTGCAAAGGCGCCCAATTAACAACTGAATTTCGTAAAATTTTGCGAACGCAAATTTTTTTTGCGAGGAATTTTTTTTTTCGGTGGCTATCTAATAGCTTAATAGACAACTGGACCTTATTCTTTCCTGCTGTCACTAAGCAGAGGGGACTGTAGGCAGGTGGTTGGACTGATGACGGGCTACTTTCTATGGGCAAAGCACATGGACAGTGTGCACTGTCGGAGATGTCCACCTTATCTCCGACAGTGCACTCTGCCCAGCATGTAGAGAGGAGGATGAGACGGCGGACTACTTTCTGTGCGTCTGCCCTGCCTTCGCTTGAATCAGGCTTGAGGTATTTGGCACTGATGTGTTAAGAAGCGACCACCTTGGCTCCTTGGCACCGCAAGATCTACTCAGATTTCTTCGGCGATCGAGTAGATTTAAAGAAAATTAAAACGAAAACCCGAGTGCAGACAATGTAATTAATTGTGTCTGAGTGCTATACTTGCTAGTCTGCCCCAACAAAAAAAAGCCGATAGACCTGGTAGCTGGTGCAATGATTTAAATTTTTATTAATTCATAAGCAATAATAATAACGGCGGCCGCCGTAGCCGAATGGGTAGGTGCGTGATTACCATTCGGAATTCACAGAGAGGTCGTTGGTTCGAATCTCGGTGAAAGCAAAATTAATAAAAACATTTTTCTAATAGCGGTCGCCCCTCGGCAGGCAATGGCAAACCTCCGAGTGTATTTCTGCCATGAAAAAGCTCCTCATAAAAATATCTGCCATTCGGAGTCGGCTTGAAACTGTAGGTCCCTTCATTTGTGGAACAACATCAAGACGCACACCACAAATAGGAGGAGGAGCTCGGCCAAACACCTAACAGAAGTGTACGCGCCAATTATTTATTTATTTTTTTAATAATAATAATAATAAATTGTATACAGTTAGTGCCCACATCCTTTCGTTAAATGTTTGTGTGAGCTTCGTGACCATTTTGTTTTCTGTGTCTAATTGTTATCCTGCAAGTGGAAGGACTTGTATAGTTTTAAACTGCCTCTTAGGTTAACTGATAAAGCTGATAACTTTAAAGCAGCTTTTTCGTTGCAATACTCCACTCGGCGACTCACAACTGCCTGCTGAAGGTTAACCTTTATTAGAAAACCCTTTTCCCATCACTTGATGTCCTATATCTGCGGTAAGTAACGATCACGGGATCAACCAAATAGTTCAGTTACACCCAAACCCACTACGATACGCTGGTTGCCATCTGAATCTTATTATAAATGAAATACCTGAATGCATAAGTAGGTGGTTTGGCAATTATTTTCTAAAAATTTTATACAGAAGTACGTGACTAGCGCTCACCCTCTCTGCAGCAGATATTCTTATGTACATATTTCTTAGAAATATTTTCTTCGCCTTATTTTCATCCATCATCATTTATCATTTGCTGTCAAGCTCTAACGCGCTTACCAATTTCTTATTTTTTATTTGTAAAATATTTTGTGTGTTGATCTGAGTTATCCATTGGTTTCACGTTGGTCGGGTTAGCTCGTCATTGAATTGAGTTTGGAATATTCACAGAGAAACAGACAGAAAATAAGAAAAACATTTTCACCTGCAGATAAAATTTTCAAACGTGCCTGGCAGCTTTAATAAAGAGAAGTGAAAATTAATTGAGAAAGTTGCTGAAGAAAGTTTTCGATTCTAAGAATTTGTATATTAGAAAAATAATAAAAACAAATAAAATAGAACTAATTAATAATAAAAGTACTACAAAAAGAAGAGATCAATTGAAATGGGTATACAGGCGTATAATTATGTTTGAGGCAGTTACCTGAATACTTTAGATAGATTCGACATTTCATCGCCCATTACCTTAGACGCAGCTGCTAATAGCTGCATACTAACACACTTACGCGTATGTGCTCGCATATACTTCTATGGGGAGGGGGGAAAAAAATTACTTCCTCTTGATTTGAATTTCAATTTATTTCCCTTCATTGATCTCGTCAATCGAAATGAATTCTTTTCATTACACTGGTTTCAATTAGCTTTATTTACAAAAGTGTCCATTACGCTCCACAATTTCGGCATCCATTTCAATTAAGGCTGTGAAAAGTAACAACACACAAAATTCCACCTGTTTTATGCTCAGAGCTACTTTTAAATTTAGTTTGTCTGCTTCAGTTCCCTTAAATTTCCCTACCATTCACTCCTCCTTCTCCGCAAGCATTTCCCAAAAATTCTAATATACTTTACTCTTAACTAACGTTATACCGTTATGCTTTGTAATTGTTCGGCAAGAGCATGGCAGTGCCCCTTCTAAAACAATCAACAACACCGCAGGGTTTCTCCGCCCTCATTTTGTATTCGGAAGTCCTGCCTTTCTCTATCCGAGCAATTGTTTATTCGTTTACGCAACAGCTTTTTGTTTCAGATGATTTTGTTCCAAATATCTAAAGGCTATGCATTTGGCTTCCTTTCTTTTCCTTCTATATGTTTGTATACTTAGTAAGTGATTATTATTGAGTAAAAAGTTGTTGTTACTTAGCTTTTATTGGTTTTGTTTGTTAATTTGATCACATTTTATGGTCTACGGAAGGCATTAGAGTAAAGTACTTTGATTGATTTAACTTTTTGACACAATAATATTGTACTTACATGAGTATGTAAAAGTGTATACAAATATATTGCATACAAACATATGTAGTATACTTATATATGGTATACAAGTTGGCGCAAAATTAATCGAATCATTGGAAGATTTATAATTTTTGCAAATGGCGTTCCACGTCAAACATATGTGATAGTTGTGAAGCAAGCAGTTGCAGTATAAAAACAGACGAGCAAAGTGGGGCGTAAAAGTAAAAATAAATATTTTCATCACTCAAAATCAATTTTATTTATTTGATAAAAAAGTTGTTCTGGATGATTAATTTTGCGCCATTTTTAATACCTCTGATGGAAATCAATTCAAAGGTTCTTTCGATCAGTTTTTTTATGCAACAACTTTGACTATTTAACTCAATCCTTACAATAGTTTCGGAGTCCTTTGTGATCAGAAGTCGCAGCCAGATTTTTTTTTATTGGTTGGTTCTTTAGGTAAGTTATATATGAAATGAGAGTTTAATTAAAAAGTTCTATGAAGGTTCAGACATTTTCTTAGAAAAGTCAAAATATGATTACTACTAAAAAACAAAATATAAAAGCTCCAAAAATATAAAAATAAAACCCAATCAGAGCCCTGAGCTCGATGATGATGCACTAGAAACTGGTTGAAGAATGTCTGAAATGTCTGACGAGGCGATTGGAATCCCGTTAACAACCTGCGGTCTGCTCTTGGAGAGGTGGCCTTCGCGTCAACTCAGTCAGCGCTGGACAAGTACACCACCTTGTAAAGTAGCGAAATCTTTCTGGCCACGAGTGGATCGGAGGGGCTCGAGAGATCTGCTGAATTTAACTAAATCTCAGCTCTCGAATTTCGTGGGCGCCCTTACCAGACATTGGCCGCGACGTATACATGCTGTGAGATTCGGCATCACTTCGAGTTCTTTTTGCGTCAGTTTTAAGGAGGATGAGGTGGAATCAGCACAGTACCTTCTCTTTAGCTGTCTTGCCTTCCCAGGGCTAAGACGTAACTATCTTTGCTACGCCTGCTGATACAGCAGGCATTCTTATTGAAAACCTGATAAATTTCATCAGCAGTATGAAGCGGATAACGCCACCATAAGTCAGTCATCGATCGAACGTCTTCGACAAATACATATCCCTCTCTCCTCCTTCTTTTCTTCCCAGCCTTATCTCCTTTACAATGATTTCACAAAGAGCAAATTTTTGATTTTCGTCCAAGTGTGCCCTCTCTGTGGGCAGCCATTTCAACCTAAACCTAACCTCAGCTATCTATGAAGCCCGCGACATAACGACAAAATATTAAATAAATCAAAATAAAAAAATATCAAACTGCAAATCCAAAAATTTGCTAATAATCTGTGAACTTAATGGAAATTGGAGGAATGCTTACAAAATTCACACAAAGTTTTAAACTCGGATTTAAGTAATTTTTCTGGAATTATATTAAAAAAATTTGTCAAAACTTATCAATATGTTAGAGAAAAAAAATATTTTAAATTAATTAAAATTTTTTTTTGTCAAAACTTTCCAATATATAATATAAAAAAGTATATTTAAAATAAAAACAAAAACAAATTTTATTTAAAATTAATTCGTCAAAAAACAGTTTTTTTAAAAATTAAAAAAAAAACAAACACTTTTTTTTGTCAAAACTTATCAATATGTTAGAGAAAGATATATATTTTTATAAAGAAATGTTGAAAATTACTTAAAAAAATTAAAAATTAAATTACACTTTTTTTTAAATATATTAAAATTGAACTTAAAAACAATTTATTATTTTTTTGTCAAAGCTTATAAAAAATATATTTAAAATTACTTTGAAAACAAAATTAATTTCTTTTTTTTTTTAAATAATAAAAATTAGTTAAAAAACAATTTTTTTTTGTCAAAACTTATCAATATTTGGTGGACCGTAATCATTATTTCACTCACTGTATTCTTCTTCTCGACTGTCAAGATAACCACCTAAGCATTTTTCGGTCTAGTTCAACAGAGCTCGACAGTTGTTTCCCCTTCCTGCTGACTGGCGCCAATTTGACACACAAAATGAAGCCAAGTCCATCCCCACTTGATCTTTACCAAACAAAGGGGGCTTTCCTCTTCCATCAGCATGTATGTACTTGTATACCACCACCAACATAAATGGTTTTTATATATATAAGTGCATATGTAAACTCCTATAAAAATAATTGAAATCTATATCGTATTTACAACGACCACAAATGTTCGAAATCATTTGTCTGAGCATAGAAAGATAGACATTACAAAAATAAATACATACATACATACGTATTCACGGATTCATGTTTAGCCAAATGGTATATGCAGATGTGTATGCATGCAAGTTTGGTTTTATTCGAATCTATTAGTCCAACAGGGCATTACATTTTATTCTCTATTTTGTATACACGCGTATATCTGTATGCTTACATATGTATATGTATATGTAAATATATGTCGCTTATTTTTGTCCACAGTCAAATAATAGATGTCATCAATTAAGCGCCAACCGCTCAAATGACTTAGAAACAACAAAATAGCTTGAGTTGCATAATTTATCTGCAAGTTACACATCCATTTATTGCTATCATTTATTATTGCTTCTTTAAAGACACAGGATGCGTATTGAATTTATTTTGCGTAGCACAAAAATTATAATTTTCAAAACAAAAAAAATGTTATGAAATTTTCACTGAATTAAAAATCGTCGGAGCTTCTCTGACTACTTTCGGCTAATTTTTTAGTTAGAAGAACAAATGAAATAAAGGCCAAATAGGCACATATTGAACCCCAGTAACCTCCACCCAATACTCTCTACCCTTAAAATTATCCTGACTTGTGAAGTCGTCGATTCCAATATAACCTTAATAAAAAATATTCCAAAGTACGGAACATGAAGTCCGATACTCCCAAGTAATTTCGATTGAGATTAGGCTCGATACACTCGACTCATCTAATCTAAGTCCCAATATTTTGATACTCAACATTTGGCAAGACTAAGTTAACGCCAAAACTCACAAACTTCGGGGTACGGTCCACTATACAGGGCTAGTTTACTAGGGCTAGGGTGTTACCGCAGGTCCCATCCATGCAGACGCCTGCTTGAGCCTGAACCACCTCCTAGGCATGTTATCGGATCGGACAGTGTACAGACAGACAATTAACGACATTCGTAGAAAAAGTATATTGGAAAATCGTCGAGTGACTGAAAGATATTTAGTAGAAGCCCTAGGCATCTCATTGGGCAGTGTGAGCAATATTTTGATAGAAGTATTGGGTTTCAGAAAACTATGTGCCCAATGGGTGTCGCGTTCGCTAATAATGGAACAAAAAAACATTCGAATGCGACTTTCACTGCAACATTTAGGGCGTTTTTGTAAGGATAAAATGGATTTTGAGCGTGGATTCATCACTGTAGATAAGACTTGAGTCGATCACCATGACGCTAAATCAAAAGACGAGGCTAAAGAGTGGTATGAATCTGACTTTTTGGCTTCGAAACAAATTCGCTTCGAGAAATCCGCCAAAAAGGTGTTAGAATCAATTTTTTTGGTAGCCACTCTTTTTCCCGATTCCTATTTCACGAAATCCTTTTTCCCGACAACCGGTTTCCCGACAGATATTTTTCCCGACAAATGTTTTTTTTTTCTTTGTTTAGACATTTTTATATCATATCATTCTTTATTGTTGTCATAGTAACAATATAACAAACCTTCAGTTTTGTTTATAAACTTGTAATTTGATACCCACTTTCGACATGGAACTAGTATAAGTCTGCACGAGATGGGCACCACAAGACAAATAACGCAAGTGAAGGACGGTATAATCGTTTTTGTCTACTGGTGGAAAAGCATTACCCCGACTTATATTCAGCTTTAAAATAATTCCAAAAAGAACAGGCGGATGTTGAAATTATGATAGCTGAACTTAGTTTGGGGCGATTTGTAAAACCGGCACCAAAAAAATTCGTGAATTAAAGTTCGAATTCTTAAAGCATCCACCGTATTCACCAGATTTGGCCCTTAGGAACTTCCATCTGTTTCCAGATCTAAAAACGTTCATGCATGGAAAGCAGTTTTCGTCAAATTATGAGGTCATAATTGCTGTCGAAGCGTATTTTTCAGCCCTTCCAGTCTCACAACTCCTGATTCCATGCCTGAAATCCATAAATAGAAATCTCGTTGGAACAAATGTATTGATATTCAGGGAGACTACCTGAATAATAATGAGTGTATTTCAAACCGCAAAATTGTCTCTTTCTTATCGAACAGTAAAACTTAAGTTAACAAAAAATTTATTAATAATATCTGACCACAGCGGTATTGCAAGGAACAAAGGTATTTGTCAGTTGGCAAATGAAGTTCGTGAGCAGAAAGATTTTGAGTTCTTAGCTTTTCTGGGTTTAAGTGACTAACAAAAAAGTGAGTGGTTTTACTCAAAGCTCATACTCGACTCAAGTATTGAGGGGAGATAGGTGGGCTCAGACTCGCAAAACTCGTGGGATGCTTTTTTAGAATGAATGATCTAAGCCGGTGAGTGGAGCCGACATAAGATTGTTCATGAGTTACTTTATCAGTCATGATCAACTGTAATCGCATCTGCTCCGGTTTGGTCTGCAAACTAACACAAAATGCCGACAATTACTGAAAGTCAATCAATGCTTTCAATACATTTTATGCATTTGTTTGGTGTTTCCTGCCTTTGTTTCATTTCTTTTAAGAATAATATAACTAATCCTAGGCCTATTAAGGTTTCAAAAATGTAGGGTATTTTCAGGATTTTTTTTACAATGAAAAATGATATTTAAATTTTTTAGGCTTTTTATTTAACTCCTTTTACATATAATACAATTATTAAAACAACATTTTTTTTTTAATTTTAATAATTTAAAAAATGGCGCTAAAGTTGACTCTTCCGAAAAATTGGACTTGGACGGTGTTGTCCATTTTGGTTCTTCTGAAACACAAAAACCAAAAAAAAATATTAATCAGTATGACTGTAGCTACATATGTTCCGTACTAGAATAAAAAAAACTGTGGGGCGGTTTTGAATTAGACACTCTAAAAATCGGGTTCTTTTTTAGTTTTTAATCAAAAGAATACGAATTGAAATAATAATACGATTCTAGTACCGCCGATAGCCATTGATATTGTGAACAGTTCGGTTAAATAGTTTTTTGACGTGACAACGTCTTATAATTCGATGGACTTGAACTCCAAGCGAGAGCGCGGAACGAACGACAAACAGGCATAATCGACCTCCGCGTTCGGCATCGTTCGACATCTGGCTCTCTCCTACTTGAGTAAGCGATGCGTCCAGACAGCTGCTATACAATAATGCAAGACTAATTCAAAGCCTATGGGAAACAACATGCACACATACACATGCCTGTATGCACATATGTATATATGTGTATAACGAAAGATATAAGATTTTAGTGCTAATGAAAATTAGTTGGTTCTTATAAAATTTCATATTTTGCAAATGTGAATTTATTTTTTTGCTCCTTTTAAGGTTATGCAAGAATATTAAATTTCCCCTTCTCAACTCTTCTTAAGATTGAGAACCTTTTTACACATTTTAAAAGGCGTTTGAGTTTACTGCATGCGAATTAAAACCATAGAGGTGTAATCGTTTCTTCCGGCCATCAATCCTTAGTGGGACATAGGGCATCGAGAGGTATATTCATTCTAAAAATAAGCCACAAAATACCAGAAACTAATAAAGAAACCATACTGATATTTTTACAAAAAGAGTACCTTATCTAGTTACATAACCTCAAATATAGCATATAAGTCGTTCCCTTAACAAAAGAGTCTCGCTTAACAAAAAAAAAATCATAAATTAAATTGTACATAAGCATAGCACATTTATTTAAAAAAAACGCACATTCTAAAATCAATTTGTCACGCATACAAAGTTCTTTAAGTGAATCAATAAAAATTTGGTGTTTTATTTTCTTAAATGGGCATTTTAGTGCGTTTTTATATCCAAAGCTAGGCAACACTGCAGTAGCGAGAGAGAGATTTGACTGCAGAAAGTAGAAGAACACCAACAACACCTGCAATCGCGGGCAATGCCACCAAATGTTAAAAAAGTAAAGCTAAATAAAACTGAGTGAATTATTTAACTAATTATTAAAAAATGTATATTTTACAAAATTATAAACATTACATTTTAATTTGAACAGGCTAGAAAAATGTCATGAAGAAAAAACTAAAACTCCGAGACTAAATAACAAAAAACAAGGCTAAATCAAGTTACGAAAATGGTAATCTGGCCATGCTGGTGCTAAAAGCACGTAACTCGTTGACAAATTCAGTGAGAGCAAAGTAACGGGACCACGATATATGCCATCTCATTATTATTTCCATCATGTGATGTACACAACTCTTTTTACAACAAATTACAATTTAATTTGCAATTAATAAATTTGCAATAAATTAAATAATTAAGTAACTAATTCAACAACAACTTTATTCAGTTTACTTGCTGAAAGAAATAATGTCAATACAAAATGTATTACTATAAAATAATAAAATCAAAAATTAAATTTTAACAGTCGAGTAGAATTTGAAACAATAAATTTTATTCCAGTATTTTGTAAATTTAAAATGATTTTCTGAACGAAGAATTTTATGAAAAATTTTTCTAAATTGTTTCGAACGACAACTCATTTTGCAGAACCGCTATGTACATTGTAAAAAAGTTAACATAGTGGTATTTATGCGTACAAATAAATGTAACTTGATCAATTCCATTGCGATTCCATTTACCTCCTTCTCTATATCCATACAAAATATCTATCAAACAAATAAAATTTAAATTTTCTTTGAAAAATGCAACCATTCCATCAGTATTTTCTTATGTCGTTGTCACGCTAAACTATCGTCAGTAAACTGATTTTACAGACAACCTCTTTTTTTTACCTTACCAGGCCGAAAAAAGTAGTTTTGAGATAGTTGATTTTAAGGTTTTGAGAGTAGACGTTTTCCATTTTATTTTATTTCGGGGCGACGAATCTGATTCTACCTGCTAAAACGGTTGTAAAATTGAAAATACTAAGAGTTTCCTTCCAAAAAATTGGCGTATATTCTTAAAAGTCTATACTTTCGAAATATCAACAAAAGTCGATTTTTTGAAATTTCTGAACCACCGCTTAAGAACGCGGCTTCCAATACCCTCTTAAGCTTCATTAGAGAGTCTGAAGATGTCGCCTAAATAAGGGGTCAGCGACGTGATATTGTGATTAAAAAAAACTTGTGGGTCCCAGTGTCGCTTCATTTCTATGATACTCAATATTTTATTTTATCTTAGGTCCATAGTCAGTACCCTAGTTAGTCTAGCTAGGATAATTTTGTTAGTCTCTTGCCTGCAGCATGTATGCCAGGTTTAATAAAATCAACTTTATATTCAGCGCTAAAGTAGAGTCTCACTGAATCAAAGAGTCTGACCGAATCCATTAAGGGGAGTTCCTTGCACCATATTTAGCTGCTTTTAACCTTTTTTTCTTGTTTACTCCTTTCGGAAGCATAGGGCATCGACAAGACTCTTCCATCGTACATTTTCGGTGCTGTTGTTTTTGCACCGTCCCATGAGATGTCGGCATCTGCTAGTTCGCGCAGCATCGACCTTCTCCAAGTGATTTTTGGTTGACCGCGACCTCTGCTCCCTTGCGGTTTCAAGTCCAAAACCATTCTCGTGATGCTATCTGGTGGTTTTCTAAATGTGACCTATCCATTGCCACTTTCTACATTTGATCTGCCTAAGGAGGGGTTCATTTTAACTTAACTGACCTTAATTAGGAAGCTGCCCACATGCAAGCATCATTATCGATTTTAGCGCCTGTGTGGATTATATCTTAGAGTCGCAGCACCAAAGGCACTCTTATAACGATATAACATTTTGGACGCCAGGCCAACTTCATATCCAAAATTATACAGCATAGGTGTTTTAGTTCCTAAAATACCAATGGAAAATGGTCCTGGTAACCTAATATTTCCACAATATTGCAAATTAATTTCTAAATTCAAATTAATTCCAACTTCTATATTTCAACAAAAGAAACTATTGATATTGCGGTGGTCAGCGTCATAAATCAAACACCTAATTAAGTCTTCAGTGTCACTTAATATAACACGCATCCATCATCTGTTCCAACCTCTCATTAATTTACTTTTTCTACTGGTATTTTTGCTTCTGCTTTTTCATCGGTGTCCAATGACCAAAGTTTTGTGTTATTTGAGCACCAGCGCTGTGCTGCCAAAATCATTTTCTTTGACGTTTAAATGGGTTACATTTCCACAAAAATCGCATGTGTGTATGTGTGCATGTATGTCAAGGGAATAGAGAGAATCGAAAATGTCGATACACATCTGTCTCCTTTTTAAATAGTAAAAATAGTTCTTGGTATTGTGAATGTGCAAAAAAGAATATTTTGAAGATGTAAAAAGTTAAATTTTACTTGTAGATGCATATGCGTGTATGTAGGTGTGTATAAGTATATTAGTGACGGTATTATTAACTCAAAGATAGATGAAATTGAAATCTATTTACATATCTATATATGTATGTACATATGTGTATATGCAAGAAATAAAACTTTAGTACGGCGGGACCGATTTCGTTGAAATTTTTTGTGTGCATTTGAAGGGATCACTGGATGGTTTTGGAGGCGCTGTGTTGGCGTTCTATTATTTTTTATGGGCATCAAATGAAAGGTATAACACTTCTTTCTATACATGTGAGTTCTAGAATAAGGTTGCCCACTAATTTTTTCAATTAAGTTTTCTAAAATATGACGATAATTTTTAGCTCTGTAAAAACTGATACAATGCATTTTCACGTTCAGAAAAACACATTTTCAATTAACTGTGTATTTTTTTTTGTATTGTTAGATCAGAAATATAATTGAAATAAATATCACCTTCATCATTTATTAGAGTTACAGTCCGGGGTGAAGTTTGGCTGCCTCAGCAATCTTCCTCTATTCAACACGATCCAGCGCTAGAGATTTCTAATTTTTTCAGGCCCTCGGTGGCGTTATGTAGCTAAGTTGTTTTTCGTCTGCCACTGGGGTCTTGAGAAAGAAGAATTATAGTCCAGCTGAAGTCTCTGTGACCTACCGTCATCCATGCGGTTGATTTGACCTGCGGATCTGATGCGTTTGGGCTTGAAAAATCTAACCATATCTTTTTTCCATTGCAGAGACATGGCAGCTCCTTATTGTGCCAGATTTTGCACTCGTATCTTCTTTTCGTATTAGGCCAATACTTTGTGCTCGAATATTCTTAGGCGTTCCCGTCTGCAAGATTCGTGCTCCAAATTTCTGCGCCGATCCTGAGTTAAATAATACTTTTTTCCAGTTAAAAGAAAAAGCTTATCAGCTATAAATGTGATTTCGCATGCCGTTTCATCCTAAGGAGAGGTAAACTTTAAAACTCTCAATCGTACTTTAAAGCACATCGTACTCAATTTTAAGTTAAACGTAGTACTAAAAATTTACAACAAAATGTGACGGTATAATAATTAGGAACAGCAAGTTCACGTTGAATTTAAAATAGAAACAAATTTAGTTAAATTATTTTTTCATAAGGGGTTACATACGTCCAGCAGCGCCAAAAATGCGCTAATAGGAAAACAGTTTTCCGATGGGATAACAATAGAAATAAATATAAAAAAGCTGTATACATTGTTTATTAGTACATAAAATTTATAAAAAAAATGTATTTTAATTTTTCTTTACAAAAATTAGTATATAAAAAATCACGAGAGCCAAAGAACAATGAAAAAAAAAGTTGCTCCACGGTCTGCATCATTTCTCCTTGAAATGTTGATAGATCTATAAAACGTAAAAAAGTTCTTGTAAAATAAAGTTGTAGTTTATAGTCTGTCGAGCCGGATATTTGAATTTCGAAAAATTTTGCAATATACGGCATTTTAAAAAAAGCATGCGTATTACGTAATAAATGTCACTTTTCAATTATGTTTATACAATTTTTTAATAAAAATCTCAGAAACCCTGTTCCGCAGACTATAGAGAAATCACTTTCGAATATTTAAAAAAAGCCGCATCGAAAAATATTAAAAACTGTATGAGTTATCATGCAGACCGTGCCGGAAAAGTAGTTTCGAAAAAAATTAGTTTAAACTTTCAAGTGCCTCAAACGAAGGACAGCTACCTGTGCGCATCAAACTCTCGTCGGGCAGTTACATTTTCTACCATAACTTTGTATCTATGAGGAATTTTTACAATCGACTTCCACAGAAATACGCCTAAAACTATAAAGAATAATAATTTGAAAATTCTAGACGCATGCCATAAAGTTTAAGAATCGCGTCAGAAGTGTTAAAATTATAAAAAAAAACCATATGAGGTCGCCTATAAGGCAGTTTTTGAGTCTAAACTCAAATTCTGAAGGTGTTTTCCACAAAATATGCCATATAGCATCCTAAGTTACTTGAGTATAAAATCCTGAAAGAAATCTGAAATAAAATGTGTAAGAAAAATATCCCCATTTATTTGCGATCCTTATTGGAAAATGATTAAATATTTTTCTAATCAATGTCAATAACGGAGAAAGAAAGGTACGACTATGTAATCAATACAGTGATAAATAAAAAGGTTCTAAAGAGTACAACACAAAAGTCAGACAACGTTAAACAACCAAACCCTTAGCAGTACAGAACAAAACCATCTGAACAACCCACCAAAATGAAGCCACATCAAAAATTAGAGGGTCTTTGAAGATCGAGTTTGCCCTTTAAATTCAAATTAAACAAATATTTCAATGAAGCTTCATTATCTGCTATTTAACGTATATAATATTGAAATTTTCCAATTGCTGCCCATGTGCACGATTGCAGATGTCAGTGAAATATCCAATGAATTTTAGGCAACTATCTATACAGGTGGCTCAAAACTCGATAATAAAGTAGGTGGGAGGGTCTATTCCGAAGAACTGAAGGCAAAACAATCATTCCGCCTATAAGAGCACCGTAGTGAACTTCAACCGAAAGTCACTGCTATTAAGGAAGGACTTACAGCGATAAATACAAGAGTTTTAACCACCAGGAATACCGTCATTTTTCAAACAGCCAGGCAATCATAAAAACACTAGAGTTCAAAACGCACTCGTTAAAAACAGTCGTATAATATTATAAACTCCTAAACGACTTATCCCACTATTTCAATGTAAACCTCACTTGGGTGCCAGGTCATAGAAATATAGCAGGAAACTGTATAGCAGATGAACTTTCCAGAAAAGGTACAACCCAAACAATTCAATCGGATTAAACGTTTATAACCATGCACATAGCCACTTGTAAGTTACCGATAGACAGAGAAACTATGGATTAAAAAAGGTAAATTGGCAAAATCTAACAATATATGAATTAAGCAAATTAGCATGACCAAAACTCAACAGTAGTTGTTCAAAATGCCCGCTAAAACTCAACAGAGAAGACACAATAACTTTGATAGGTGTATTAACCAGTCATTGCCTAATAGGTAACCATGCTAGAAGGCAGGGAGTTCTATACTACGATTATTGTAGAAAGTGATATAATACAGAAGAGGAGGGAACTATAAAACTCCTCTTTTATGAGTGTGAAGGATTAGCTAGAAGAATACTTTGCACGCTTGCTAGTGCATTTTTAACAGATGAAGTGGACACATCGCATCTTAAACTAACGAAATTAGGCTCGTTTATAAACACCGTAGGATGGTTTAAAGGAATCCCATAGTATAAGGAAGAAGTTTCAGTGGTAATAACGGTCCTACGACAGGTCTAAGTGTGTCATTTTGGCAGCCACCAGGCTTGCCTACCTACCTAGGCACAAGTTGGACTCTATGTCAGCAATTTATCTTCTCGTGTTACATCTCTTTCAAAGCTTCAATTTCATTTGGTTCTAAAGTCCACAGACGCTAAATTGCCATCCTACCAGCCCAATCGCTGCAGAATAGCGTGAAATTACTATTGATTACTTTGTTAGCTATGTTCCATGCCCGTTTTATCTTGTTGCAGCCACATATCAAAGGGCAAACCAGTCAAGCTGTTAAATGCAATTTTGAGTGCTTTTTTAAATATATTTGCACAAAGTAAGTAAAATAAGCCGAGGAGCTTAATCAAAGAATTCTTTTGCAGCTTGCCGCTCCACTTAGATCATAGGAAACCTCACCTTGTCGCAAAATATGGATCGGCTGATTGCATCTGTTACACTATGGCTAACGGACCACTGTCTCATGGATATTCTCCATTGCTCACCTATGGGTCGTTGATAACGAAAACGCAATGCAGCTAGAACCTAGTAAACGCAGAATTTAGAATTGATTAAGCTAGAAGATATCAAATTTAATTATTTTTAAGTCGAAATCGCTGTTATTCTAGAACCTCTAAGTTGACTGCCAAATTAGGTTTCAGCCAAGTATGGAGTTAGTTTTTTGAATTCGCCTGCAACCAAATGGAACAAATTATCTACATCTCAGAGCAAACGTCGATTTACTGTTGGATATCTCACTGCCTCCTGTCCACGCGATAAATCATAAGTCAAATAATTAATACCCTTCTGATAATGTAATTCACCGTTTTAATGAAAATCTCAATTTTTTATTTTATCGTTTAATTTAACCACAATAAAATTGTTGTCGTTCGGTTTGCGATAATCGACTTGTTAACCAAACCAGCTGATTTTTTCTTATAAATTTTCGTTACGAAATCGGTTTCCGAATAACATAGAATCGTTAAAATTGTGGTTAAGAAAAGATAACAACGCGAATTATGTTAAAATGTGTTAGTGAAACGGACATTATTGTTGAGTACCTCCTGTAAGGTAGTGTTGGTGTATGAGTTTGGTATGTCAATATTTTTTTTATATCAAAGCACTGGCATAAGTTTATTCGGCTCGCACGCTGCCTCGTATGCAAACTAATTTTGTTAACAAAACTTCAATTGTTCTGAGCGTTATCTATTTAGCAAATTTTGCTATTTTTGAATTTTTTGCCTAACAGCGACGATATTTTCAATTGCATGCCAGGGGTAAACGTGAACTCCACTTTCGAGTTTGGCATTGAAGCAGTCGACTACAATATTTAATTAACTTTTTTATGCCGCCTCCAAACAGCCTTTCAATTTTGTTTCAGAAGCGTTTAAATGACAGTGAAATTTCAAAGAACGACAAATATAATGACCAGAAATATTCACAATATTACAAATGTAAGCTTTGCAATATTTAAATCTGTGCTAATGGAGTTTCTATTACTTTTACCAGATTCTCGAACGAAAACGAACTCATTTCAGTAAGTTATAGATTTTCTACTTAACATACTTTACATATTTATGTTATAAGAGACGTCTAGGAGCTAACAAAACAAACAATGCTAGAAAATAACCTCGAACTTGAAACACCCTGCACTAAAAATCGGCTGTGAAATGCGCACCATTAAATTCTAAGCCATATTACGAGGGGGTGTATTGCGCGAGAGGGGATGAGAACATTTTTCATTGAGGTCAATGAGCAAATGTGTGGAAAAAATTCGCTATGTCGAAATGGGATAAGTCAACTGCATACATTCCATTCATGTTATGTATGCATGCATGCAACTATGTATTCTTTACACAAGGGTAGCACTAAACAAGGATTACCAGAGTACACATATGTACATATATATATATATTTATATACATATATATATATATTTATATAAATATGTGTTGTAATGCGCATATATGCCTAGCGTACATACATAAATACATGCATACGTATCTCATTGCTGTAAATGAAGTGTACACCCGCTGGCAGTAATAGCAACACACCGCACTGGTAGTCACAACATTAGCAGTAGCAGCAAAGAAAATGTATTTTAAGTGAAAAAACAACAACAGCACAAGCATCCTCCGTCTAAGCAAATACACTACCCTATGCAAATGAGCCTTTCATTTGAACCCCCAAAAGTATGTTTCTCAAACACAAATCCTGCCGTAGTCATTTGTCATCTTGTCTTGTTGTGTTGTTGTGTTGCTGCTCATTTTGAGAGAAAATGAAGGAGAAGAACAAAATGCGTGGAACGACGTTTTAGGCTTTGTCGCCACTGCCGCTGTTGTTTGTTTGCTACTTTGCCTATATATGTGCATATGTGTGTACTTATAAGACGTTGATGGGCATGCTTACAGACGCTGTATTTTAGATGAAGTGTGAGAAAAATAAAATATGGAGATAATTTTGTCTGAGGTTTTAAATAAGTACGAAAGGGAGATTACTTTCAAAAGAAAATGTTAAGTGACATAGCAGTAAGTATTTTATATTTCTATACAGAATGTTATGAGCAGTTATGCGTGTTTGCTTATTCAAAATGAAACATTATTTATCAAAAATATGTTTTTAGACACAATAAAAAAATAAAAATATAATTTTTGCTTCTCATTAGCCATATTATTTGATTTAACAGAATTGTAAAGTACTAATGTGTTTTCATCAGAATTTTATATAAAAAGTACATTAGCGAAAGTATCGACATATTTCGAAAGCATCAAAAGTGACAACAGGTTTGCAAAAATCTTCAAAAGTTCCAATTAAGTGTAATTCATGGCTGGAAAGCTTTCTTATTCGGACACACTAAAAACCTAGCTGCTATTACAATAAACTTTAAATTTCGGTGAATTGGCCTAGCCTACCACACTTTTCCGATTTGAGATAAGAGAACCATTGTTGTTTTTGTTGTTGAAGTAGTTGAGTATTTCTATTGAAACAATCCTTATTAGCGACTATCACCGCTGTATTATCACTGTGTGATGTCTTGTTTTGTTTTTTGTCTTGAGTCAGATCCATTTCGATAGATCCATACCTAAGGTTTCATTAAATTGCTGGTCGAAAGGCTTACCGAAAGAGCGAAGTCTTACTCTAGATAGAACTCGACATTCGATAAATAGTGGAAAAGACCTTCTTCCACCCCTCCGCCTGACTGCTTCTGCAGATGGGATTGAAACGAGATTCGATTCCAGTGTCCTGTCAGGGTTACAGGAAACGTGCGATGCTTGAGCGATAGCATCCTAACGGTAATTTGGAATCTAAGGTCTTGATAGCTGCTTGACTTTCTGAAAAGATAGCTGCTTTTGCACCAATTTTTTTGGACAGTAAGTCTAACTGATTTGAATAATTTGAGCGGCTCCGAGCAGAGGCCATCTTCCACACCACAGTTCATCTTAGAATCGTTAAAGTAGATTTCAATGTCGAATCTACCAATCATCTTCCCTTTCCTCCATTCGTCTCTCGGTAGAAAAGCTACCGTAAAATCTTTCTTGAAATTAAGGTCGGGGATTGTGAAGCCTGATTTGTGTTTGAGCATGAGGGCTCTGTATTGAATCACCTTTATTACTTAAAGGCTAACAATAAGTTTTCTAATCTTAATCTAGTATTCTTTTTTCAGCATTTGCTAAATGATGCTTTTATTTAAGTAACTTTCCCTAGTGTTTTGCGGTTAGACTGGTAAGTCATTTCTACATAGTCGGGTGCTGTTTGCTCCAAATATGAATGGAAAAACTTGGCTGACCTACATCTATAATCTATTGCCATCTTTACCGAAAGCTTTAAGCAAATCAAGAAGGTTAGCATTGGGATTTACTTAGAAGAGTTCTCGCTGAAGTTAAATCTTGACTTTTGGTTACTCTAGCATCTTTCAAGCTGCATCAACAGTAATGAATGGGACAACTCTTTGGAATTATATACAGTCTCATATAATATAATCTGACAATACGAGAAAATACCTTTTCGAAGCCTTAAGCAGAAGTATGCAACCTGATAATGAAATTACACTTACAATTAGTTAACTCTGTCCTTAATGTGGGCACTCCTATTATTATCCATGTTTCAGCTTAGATCGGCTTTTATAGGCTACTTATGGACGCATAGTAAATTGAAAATTTTGAAACCGTTTTTCTCGACATTTGAATATTGTAGATTATGAGACACTTGCAGAAAATGTTATCACTTTTGGATGTAAAGAGATAAATAATAAAGAGTCAATGAGAAAAAGTCAAAAAATTGCATCTAACCCGACTCACCTCGCCACAGGTTTAATGGTAAGTGTAATTAGAGAGCACTGCTTAATGGAAACACATTGAAAGTGAATGGGTTTTGCCGCGAATAATTTTTGTCACAGCTCCAAAGAAGAAAAGAAGCTGGAAAACGTCGCTTATTGTTTTTACCACTGCCCTAATTTGGCTAAAATGGGTCATAACTACTTTTAAGCAGTTCTTTTAGTATCTAGCAAACTTAGACTCAATAGGTGTTCAGTATTTCTTTAATAAAATAATAATTAACTCCTCTTTGTGGCATCACAATGGGTCGCAGGGGGTAAGTAAGTCTTTCGGCATCATATTAGAGGCATAAGCTGCCTTAAGTTAGTCAAACAAGGTTAAGCTGCGGCATTCGAAGTCTTGTTCCTGAATAATCGAGTTGCATTCAGCACCACTTTCTTGACAACGTGGCGTATAAGAAACTTTCGTGGCATATACTTTTTATTTAAGTTCGCTTTAAGTTCCTTAGAGATCTTATAATTTCTATTACGAAAAATAAATTCAATTGTTTACAGCTCATACGTTACTCGTGTCATGAAATTGTTACAATTGCAAAAAACTAAGACTAAAATATTACGTTTTAAAATGATTAATAAAAGTAACTTCTAAATTTTTTCTCATTCATTCCGCTGATAATTAAGGTGGAACACGTTTCAAATTAATCCTCATAACGATTCATAACAAAAACTTTGCTACATTAGCACTAAATTTTCGCACAACCGAGCTAATGAGTTTTAGGATATGATTCAAAAGCTCGCACTAATGCGAGAAAAGTGAATATGCTCGTATAATAAGCTTAATTCTGACACTTAATTTTTAGAATAACAAAACATGCATACCAATACAGGCATACACATAAGTAGCTGTATACATATTCTTATGCAGATGAGCAATACACGTAACAAAATAGGCCAATTGTGAGCTCAGTTGCTTAATAATTAACTCGGTGGCATGGCGTATAAGTAACATCGGTGTGCATAAATTATTGAAGTTCCTACATAAATACTAAGCAATTAGAATTTCCCAAATAATTTGAGTATTTTGTTCTTTTTCTTTAAAACATAAGATAAATTAGGAACTGAAATATTTGCTTTTTTGTATGTTTTTAATTATAAGCTCCTATATCATTGCCCTTATACTGGCGCAGAATTTTTTAATAAATACGAAATTTTAAAAAATTTTCACGGCTTCGACAAATTTTGTACTCATACACAGAATACGTATTGAAATAAAAATTGTCACTGTTTGTATGTATGTAAATCAGCATAACTGCATGTGTGTGTTTAAATTATGCAAGTATTTGGGGGTTTATAAGCTGAGGGCTTTCAAATGACTGGCATGTAAACTTACCGCAAAAGCCGACCTGCACAACTGGTCATGTAAATTTAGTAAATTTGGCCATTTCAATTTATTTCCAAACTGTGCATGTGGTTTTTTATTAGGTACTACATTTCATTCATCACAATAATACGCACGAATTGCAACAATAAAAACGCTGCATGAACTGTTTGATTCTCTGTTGAATTTGGAAGCATTAGTGGTCTCGTAATATATAAAAACTTCAAAGTAAGATCTCAGTAGTTACTAATTCCTAAACGGAATCTTTTTTATGCCATCTTTGATGTTTGTTAAGTACACAAATGCACAATTTTACACGATAGAATAAATCGTTTAAATTATTATTAAAACTTATTATAAAAATTGTCTTTAAAGACAATATATCGCAAAATTCGTAACTTTTTGTTGGAAATAATAATCCGAATGAATCGACAATTCAAAGTTGGATGACAAAATTTTAAGAAACTGGTTCTGTTGAGGGTAGAAAAAACACTGGCACACCGAAAACTGGACGTTCTGTTGAGAATATTGCTGCTGTAGCGCATTAATGAACATCTTTTAAAATAATCATTCTCAACCAATAGCCATTCATGAATCGACTAATTTTAAACATATAACCGCTAAGAGGCATATTTTGAATAAAAATAGTGAAAACTGAAAGAATCTAGATCTTTTTAGATTTTGTTTTAAAAAAATCCTTCCTTTCATATACTTCCCTAATTGCTAATTAGTCGTGCTCCTCAGATTTGTAATCTTATAGATCCCGTAAATTCATAAGCATACCACTATTTTTTTATAGTTTTATAGTTGATATTGCAACAAAAGCTATGTAACGCAAAGTTTGAAATTTTGTAAAAAAGTTTGAAAACTTTCATCAAAACTTTCAACTTTTTAAGCAGAATTTATTAAATTTGGACTTGCAGATTTATAGACCACTGAATTTTAGTCGAACAAAGTGAAAATTTCAAGTAATTATCATACCGTTGATTTTTGACCATTTTTCTCGCTGCGGTGTCCCGCTTTTTCTTCCATATAAAATACAAGCGCGAATATGTTTATGGCATACATGAGAAATAAATAGGTAAGAACGAAAGTTACATGATTTTTAGCTAGTGTAAAAACACGAAGAATATATCTGGTAGACCAAAAATTTAAAAAGGTCTTCCCTATCCCACTTCTTCCAGGCCCAGGTACTCTATATATATGTGTGGTTCTATAAAAACGGGTGTTGACACCATGGCGTATGAGTGACTTTCGAAACGAAGACTTTCTTGTTAAGTTCCGCTTGATTTGTTGATTTTAAGGGATATCTCCACTCAAAACCAGTGATGGAGATGTCAGTAAGGATTCTAAAACGCTAAAATATTCAAATGCGTAGAATTTTGTCACTGGCTATTGCATTGAACTTCATACCATAGCGAGGCGTAGCATTCAAGGCCTCTACCCTTATTAATTGTTCATAAATGTGCTAATAATATAAAAACTTTGATTCAAGCTCCTTTTATTTGATAACGATACTGCTCTATACCTGCTCCTACTTATTCGAAAAGCGAGACCTTTTAGTTTTCAAATTACATACTCGTGTGATTTTATGCCGAAGGATCCAAGTATTTTAGACATTGTCGTAAATTTTTGAAAAAATTGGTTTATTTATAGGGTTGAATATAATAAAAAGTAAACTTAAAATTTGCAAAAAAAAAAACAATTTTGTGGAAATTTTTTCGGTAAAATTAATGTAGTTTTTCTATTTTTGAAACTGAAAGTATAGCTACTTGGCTATGAAGACGAAAGAATTGCTACTTTGCACACTTTGTATCACAACACTATTTTTTTAGCATTTTTTATTGTTTTTTTTTTCTTTAGGAAAATATATTTACTTAAAAAAAGTTTTCTTAGAAAAAAATTTGCAAATTTGTTTGGTAAAATAAATTAAATTTTTTTTATTTTTTGTCTACTAATTTTTTTTTGAATTTTTATTTTTATTTTTGGGTTATTAACCGTGACTATCTTCAGCAATCCCCGACATTTTCATAGAGGGATTCGCATAACTTTTCGAGTTATATTCGAATACGTACAGCAAACCAATGGAAAATCAGTGCAAAGTACTCGTACTGCTCTAGCGAAGCGCTAACTCGTATATTAACATCATTAACATATTAACGATCGTATGCAAATCTATTGAAGCGTCGCTGCATACGCCTTATGCTAGCAAAATATTTAGTAAAGTTTTGTATATTCTTGATCTATATTTGAAAATGTTGAACTGATCCAGTTATTTGAAATTACGAAATACAAACAACGGCTGTTGAAAGAGCTGGATATTAGTGGATATTAATGTCTGAAAATCTTTCGAATTTTAAATAATCGATTGAAAAATCGATAGCCAAAATTATGAGTCGATACAAATGGATTTATTCACTAACGAAGAGTTCTTATCTATCATATCATTTCCCAAGAAAAATTTCTCCCATACAAAGTAAACAAAAGCCTCAACAAAGATTTCAGGTATGCGTGAAATAGCATAAAAGCAGTGAAACTATATGGGAATGTAATAAAATGGCTTCTTGCACTGCACATTCTTGATGGTTTTAAAAAATGTACACAAATTATTAATTAAACAAAATATTAATAAAACTCTATATTAATAAAATTATTAATAAAATTATTTAAAATATAATATCATTAATTGTGACTATATGCATTTGTTAAAGACACTCTGCTAAAAGCTTTAGTAGAAATTGTTCTAAGCAAGAGCCCGTTATAAATTGGTTTACACGATACAGTCACCGGCTTTTCGAAATTTATTTTCAGAGCAAGAGGTTAATGTACTTATACTCGTACTTGGAACACGTTTATATTAAAAAAATTACATTTTCCGTCGAAAACTCCTGTAAGTGAAAGCGCCTATCCTTTGAAATTTATTTCATAATATTCTGCAAATAGTCACAGATGATAATAAAAATTTATTAAATTTATTCAACTATATTCATAGAATTCCTTCGTTTAACTGAATACATATTTAACTTAATAGCTAACACTTTACTTGATACACATTTTTCTCAATGTGTGGGATTACTTTTAATACATACTTTATTTCTGCTAAAAAATTTAATTTCGAGTTCTTAGTCAGGACCGGCTTAAAACTTTTCTATGTATTTTAGTTAATCACATGATTCGCATTGCCACGTAAAATAAGACATTTGAGAATTGAACGCAAACTGATGCTGTTCCCGAATTCACTAACTCCAAACTAGGTTGCATTAGATATGTTTTATTTAAAGCCACTAAGCTTGTACGTACCGGCATTTGTCTATGTGTTCGTAATTTATGTGTATGATTAGATATGTAGACATATTTTTTCAATTGTACTTTCTTGCATGTATGGACACGCACGGGGATTTAGCTTGGCATTACTCATTCATATATACATACATATAAAAGAGCGCACACATACCTACATACGAATTCAACAAATGCTGGGAAAATCCGTAATCAACATCTGTTACGTTCATGAATACCGCTATGCTGCTGCACCGCTACGGATGCGTGCAGTCCCATGAGGATCAAACTTTTTGTGAGAATAAATTTATGTACGTACATATGTATGTGCATATGTGTATGAATGTATTCGTGCTTGATTTTGTTGAATGGCTAAAAGCTGTTGGAATCTGACGTAGATTTACATTTTTCAGTGCAATTTTAGCAACTCAAGCGTAAATAAAGGGTTTTTTAATAAGGGCGGGTAGATGTTGAAATGGAATAAAATGGCGGTTGCTGTGTGGCACGTAGCGCCGTCCTTCTGGAACCACATGTCGTCTAGGTACATATGGTTCAATATGGGCCATAAGAAATTGGAAGGGCCACCACGTCTACCGAAATATTGGCGCAATGCGCGCAACGTTTGTGTTAATGAACACTCATTTTGATAATAAAGTTTTATCATTTGAACGTGCTGATCAATCGTGTAACTTGCCATGATGATTTGGCATAAACAACTGAATAATAAACAAAAGATTTGACAGATGTCACTAAAACAAAATGGCCGCCCAAGCCTGAAAAACCCTTTACTTTATGGATGAAACCGAGCACTTGCAGGTATTTGTATGTATGAGTATTTGGATTAGCAACGAACTGAACGTACCTACATATATGTACATGCGGTTACTCTTTTGTATGTTATATATCTATATACTATATGTAGGTGTATTTATCAACCAAACGCCAAAGGGTAGTAAATTAGGTGCGGGCCATGAAGCCGCAGTCGCAGTCAAAAGTTTGTAAACTGATGAGTAAACATAATAAATTGTAATTAACTGAAGCTAAATATTACAAATTGTTAAAGCACACACAAAATTGTTTCGAAAGTACAACAAACTTCACACAGAGTAAATTTTATTGGTTAAGTAAATGTTTCGGTTATGTTACAATAGGTCTATTCATGATGCAAATGGTGTTCATGTATGCAAAGTAGGGGAAAACGAGAGAGCAAAATGACATTTCATTTTAAGGGGAAGTTGCAACTTTTTACTGGATACATTTTTAATTGTAAAAATTTGCAAGTGAGAAAAACAGCTGATCGCAAATTACAAATATACACGAATTCGCAAATTTGAATTCAGTCAAGGTTCTAAATTTAAATAAAAATTATGATTACAATGGGAAATGCATGTCAATATATTTTAGAAAATACATAAAAATATATATAAATATACAAGTATATGCCCGGCCTATGCATGACCTTTACTACAAGCTTTCCATAAAATTGCTATAACTCCTTCAATTTTGCCCCGAATGGCCTGAAATTTTGATGTTTAATTGCCAAAGCGTCAGGCTTTTTGAGTGTAAAAAATCATGAAAATCGGTTGTAAAAAAAAGAAAGCTATCAAAATGTGGCTTGGCTATACATGACCTTGACTACAACCTTTCATTAAAATGGATTAAAATGGAAATGGCATGTCAATATATTTCAGAAAATATATAACAATGTATAGAAATATATTTTATAAAGTTTATTTGAAGTCACATATTAAATAGGATATACAGTTATGTACTTCTAAACCATAGCCTCCAATCACCGTTGCTGCAATTTCCGAAATACAAATCGAAAGCATTGATTTTGTGTTTTATGCTAATGAAATATTCTTCATCTGACAGTGTTGATGAAATGGAATAAATTATTGTGGACAAAATAAAATCTTGTGATGCTTAGCTCGTTCTTTTGTATCTTACATATTGGCTTGATTTTATCAAAATTTAATACTATTTAATAACTTAATACTAAGCTACTGGTAAGTTACTGGATAATTTTTACATGAACAGACCTACTATTTCAGTTACTAAACTTTCACTAAAAATGTGATAATTTAAATTCAATTGCAGACAAAAAACTCCAATAATCAAACTATTAAATTTTAAAGCGGTTACAGTCGGTCACAAAGTCCAAAATTCACACAATTTCTTGTTTTTGTCATGCAAGGTTCAAATATCACCAATTAACGGCTTTGGATTAAGAAATAGGTGGATTCTGAAAATTAATAATATCAGCACAATCCGTTAACCGATCAAAAAAAACGATATATCAGATTAAAAATAATTCGGTATTTTCCACTAAAATTAAAAGCTTTCAACCCATTTAAAAAGCTGAGAAAAAAAGTTTTTTTTGTTCTTGTAAAAATACGAATATTCGCGATGTGTATTGCAAGAAATATAAAAGAAAATGATTAAAAAATTTTGTTTGCTGGTTTCCTAAAACTAATTTAGGTTAGGTTAATGAGTTGCTCTTGCAAGACTCCACTTGGGCGAAAAATCATATTAAAAAAAATAACGACATATTTGAACTTTCGCCCAAGTGGGATTTTAGAAGAGCATCCATTTAACTTAGATTTAGGTTTAGAAAACTAGTCCTTAGTTATATTTCCGCTTCTTGATTGGCACGCTACCACTTACGCGATTTTGGCTGAGATTAACGAAGCGCACCAAGTGAAGCCAAGTTCTTCTTCATCTGATCTTTCTAATGCAGAGAACGCCATCATCTTCCTCTGCTACCACCAAGCATTCGATGCGGATGCTTTCACATCCGGAGGATTTGTTTCCGTTCGAACGACATGACCCATGAAAAATCCCGGGCCTAACAAAGAAAACACTTTTTTTTGTTCAAAATTAAGAGACCAAATGAAGAGACCTTTTCTCATAGTCAAATGCGCTTGCAATATAAGGCCAACAGGTTCTTTTGATATCTTTTCGATGTCAGCTAACTCACGCAACTTTACCTTTCGACCGTTCAAAATGATTCTGTGTGTTTTTTTTACGTTTTCTGGTGTTACCTCATTTGGACGTCCACTGCATTTTGCATCATCAGTGTCTCTACTACAACATTTGAAGTCAGCAAACTATCATTTTATTTTTGTTTCTGATGGAGTGGAGTCCCATAACACCTATCAAGCCATTGCTTCGCCTGAACGGTATTTTCCCATTTTCCCATCAAGAAGCAATGTTAAATTAAAAGTCGAAATTCTGTTTGATTCATTGTTTTGAAAATAACAAAAGTAGCGTCACTCTTAGCACAATAATCACGAACTAATGAGTTGTCCATAGGAATCTCAGGGTTTTGAAGCTTGAGGCCTTGGAGGATCTTGCGACCCTCCAGATTCATTTTCGGTAGCCAACTGTGGGCTCTGGGTCTTCTTGGAATCTCCGAAGCTGGGATGAGCTTAAGTGTGAGCACCTCCCAGACATTTCTGACCTCAGCAACGCACTTCTCCAGAAAACCCCTGGAGAACTCATCGGCACACTTGACCACTCTACAGCTACGGCAGATGTCTCCCGAGTCGAAAAGAAGTACCTATCCTTAGTTTGCCATGAGGTATTCGACGATCATTTCTGTCAGCCACCCCTCAATAGCACACCAATTAGCTAGCACCACCCTACCACTATGGGATCTTGCGTCTACGAGGGTAACTTGGATTGGATCTCTGGTTACCTCTCTATAAGCAACCCTCGCTGCCGCAACCACCGCTCTTGTTGTAGGGCCCTCAACTTTCTGAGTCGCGAAATTTGTTATTTTCTTGGCAGCGCGCCCGCTCACATCTTGTGATCGGTTACGCTTAGCCGCTGGTTGGTTCTGAGGATTTTTATGTGATTGGAGGTCGGAAGTTTTCCTGACTGCCATGCTTTCGTACTCGGAAACTACGGTCTCATATCTGACCTTGTCTCCTGCATCGCGACCACGTGGTATACCGGCCAATTCATTCATAGCTATCTTAGCCAGAATTAATTTGGCTCGCAGGTAGCGAGCTTTGAGCAGCGACCCAGAGCATTTTTTATTTTTCTTTTTGGCATCCCTGCCGCCGGAGAAGAGGATTTTGTTTGTTGAGTTATTGGCTTTGTTTTATTTTCTATTTACCTAAATTTTAGTCCCACGAGTATGCACGGAAGTGCTCTATTATGTTACAATCACTTGCAGGTGGGACCAAACCCCAAAAGCGGAATGACACACAAGCACGAGAAGCAAATGTAAAATTATGCACTGTTAGGTGGTTGAATGCTCCAATGACGACAGTGTTCCCATCGTCATCAAGCCGTTTCTGTGGTTTTTAGTCGCCTCTTAATTCTAACTCCCTAACCCGCGGGGGGTGAATGCAATAAAACTTGTGCCATCTATTTGTTAAGGGCCGGTACTTTTCAGCCCAGACTATAGCCGAAGTAGTTTGCTTGGGTAATCATATTTGACTAATGTAGTAATTTTCCGATAGCTAAGAATAGCTAGCCAACATAGGAGCCATAGGAGAATATTCATGCAGAAAGAATCAGCATTGATCGTATGAAAAGAATATTTAATTGATGTCTTGTAGCACAGTTTCATTTCCCATCGGAGTTTATAAATAGTGATTATGTTTGTGTGCGTGTGCAATTGTTTTATTGTTATTTATTATCATTGTTATTCTTGTTGTTAAATTTTTCCGTTTCTTTGTTGTCTTGCCTCCGTTCAATTGATTTTCAATAAAAGTGTCAGTTGCAGCGGCAAAACGCAACAAATAAAATACGAGCGGAGCACGCTTGTAAACGTCAGAGTGTCAATCACTCACAAAATGCACTCGATGGCGTAAGTGAAAACGTGTGTTTGAAAAAAAAGAATAAAATGAAAATTCTAAAAGCATGCAGGGCGCTCAGGAAGTGCAATTGAAATCCATCCGTACATACAGACCACTGCTAATTAAAGTGAAATAACAACTGAAAGTATCAGCACAGAGTTAACTTTGGCGCTTGGCGGTTGGTGGTTGGTGGTCACTGACAAACACCAGAATTCTTTCGAGCGTATATACACATTTTTACATTTTTTCTCGCCGTTGCCCAATGCTATTGATTTTTTGTTAATACAAATTTGTATAGTGCTTAACTGTGTTGCTTAACTATGTTGATAAAGCAAAGTTACATACTTTTGGAACACTTCACATTTTTTCTTCTTTTTCCATCCAAAAATAAATAAATAATTTGGATGCACTCGAAATCAGGTAATATACTAAATTTGGCAATTAAACTACGAGAATTTGTCAAAACAACAACAAAACAAAAGGAAGTTAAGTTGTGAGCTAAATTTTATTATCGACCATCAAAAAGTGTTCTTCTAAATTTACACAATGATTATTATATTGAAGCACCCTTGGTAATCCTCCACAGTTAACCTGCTCAGCACCGTCCTTGATAATTGCGAATAGGCTTTAGGTACCACTTCATCTTGGGAAATAAGTTAAGGTCGTAGGACGTTTTCGAGGCTATAGGGTGAAGCTCCTTTTGTCGCCATAAGCTCTTGCACAAGAAATGTAAGAGCAACTGGCCGGTGCGGTGAGTTTGGAGCACACACTACCAATGTTAAACCTTAATTTTATTTGAAAAAGTCGAGCAAAGAAGCACCGAGAGGTTGGTAACTCCTAAAACACTGAGGCAAAAAAGACTATTGTATTCAAAGCTCTGGCGGAAAAGAGAGAAGTTACAGAAGGAAAAAAATGGGATAGAATTGAGAGAGAGAGAGAGACGAGCCGAGATGGCCATCCCTGTGAGAATTTTCCAGATTCTTTGGCAAATCTGAAAATATACTCCAGGTTGAGTGAACGAATTTACTCGCTTTCATGACATCGGACCAAAAATTCGCAGCGTTGCTCTAGCAAATGCAGGACACTCACAGAGAAAATGCTCAATACTTTTCGGCTCCTCTAAGCAAGACAGGCAAAATGGGTCTTTAATGGTTCTAATAGTTGTAATATGCTGTTCCCGCGGGTGGTGTCCTGTAATAATACCGATCATCAACTGAACGCCTTTTCTACCTGCTTTTAGAAGAAAATTTAACAGTTTTCTATTCGGACTTGTCACAAGTCGCTTTGCAATTCTACAGCGTTCTAGACTCGACCATCGCTTCTGTATGTACTTATAAATTGCACACATAATCGCTGCTCTAATTCATGAGACCTGTACAACTGATTCCGATTATTGTCCGTGGTCCCTGTGGGGTAACTGCTGATCCACAGTTGACCAATTGGAAATTAAAATGTTATCGGGAATGTTAAACCTTGTTAATGTTTTTATTATTGATGTTAAACTCGTTTTCAATCTTTTTTAATATTTTTATATAATTTTTTTTTTTATTATAAAAACCCCAGAAACTTAGTGCTGCACCTAATATAATATGTCGTTTATTTTGCAAATTCTCTACCTCTCGCCTTGACACAAGAAAATAACGAAATGGTATGAATTAAAACATTTATACTTTTCTGAGACTTTGTTTTACTTTTTGCTTAATATTTTTTTAATTCTCTCCACCCACCATCATTTCAAGCCAAATTAAAATGCATACTCTTGTTCGTACAGAAAAACATGTCATCTTTAATTCGCATATCGATTTACATAACAACCTTCGATTCACTTTCATTAGGCACGCAAGCAATCGGTCGGTCGGTGGTGCACCCATTTCACTGCCAAGGTAACTTTGGAATCAGTGTGGTTTTAATTGCTCATTCATTCATTACTTGCCTTCCGTTTTCAACTACAACTGCGATCGATTGAATACATTTTGTGGTTCGGTGTCGATTGAGAAAGCCGAAACGTGCATAGGTAATAAGTGAAAGGTAAAAAGTTCACAAGTAGCACTTATTAAATACATACGTACATAAGTACTTAAAACTTCATGCTGCATTTAGAATCAATAAGACTTTCAGAGAAACTTAAGGGCAGTAAAATTTACACAAACCTCAAATACGCACACTGCCATTGCCACTGCCGTTCAAGCGCACATTTGAGTAGGATGCTTTGAAGGATCTGGTAAAGAAAGAGTTCTGGCTATTGCTTCACTTTTAAGGAGATACATTTATTTATATTTTATATTTATTTATACAAGAATATACATACATATACTCGTCTATAAATACATAAATCAGGTATTCTCCGGTGTGTCACAAAATGGATTTTCTTTTTCTGGAACCACTGCTTGGCTCAAGTAAATTGATTTCTAGTTTGTTTGTAGGAAAGTTTCAAACTGCCCATTTGATTTATTTAACTTTGGTAAATAAAATACGAAGTAAAAATGTAATAAAACGAATGTCATTTTATATATATTTACATATTTACGTTCCATGCTTCATACTGGTGTTTGCTTTCTGAAGAAAACTCGAAATTGTAAGCCAAATATTCAAAATTTAATTCAAAAACTGAAGTGAGTGACATAATGAGTTGGCTATATTTTATATATATTTTTGTAAATTACTTTAACTACGAACGTAGGTTCGAATCTCGGGGAAACACCAAAATAAAATAAAAATATTTCTAATAGCGGTCGCCCCTCGGCAATGGCAAACCCTAGAGTGTATTTCTGCAATGAAAAAGCTCCTCATAAAAATTTCTGCCGTTCGGAGTCGGCTTGAAACTGTAAGTCCCTCCATTTGTGGAACAACATCAAGACGCACACCTGGACTATTGGAAGATTTATAATTTTTGCAAATCAGTCATATTTGACACTTTTGAACTATACAGCTGCAGTATACAAACAGCCAAGTAATGGAGCGCGTAAAGGTCAAAATAAAGATTTTTATTTTATATGAAAATAATTTATTTTATTTATTTATTAAAAGAATTATTTTCGTATAAAAAAATAAAAATCTTTATTCTGGTCGTATACTGCAGCTGTGTATAGTATTTATTAAAAAAATGATTCAAAAACATAGTTGATTAATAATTAATTTGGCGTCTCCTTGTAAAGGGTGGTTAAGTTTCAAGGGCCGTTGTTGATTTTGAATAAAATACAATTTGTTTAGGAAATTATTGTTATTTCTCTTTATTATGATAATATTGGTATGGTATTGTGCAACAGTTTTGAATTTTCATGCAATTTTCGTCAAAGTTTTACACTTTTTACACACAGAATTTTTTGAAAACTTTTGGGTATACAGTTTTATAGTCTATTTAATTATATTATAATAACGAGTAACTTGATTTTGATGATCGATTTATGAATTTTTTACTTGACGGTGTTGCGCATTTTCTCTAAATAACGAATGCACCAAACTCTTTTTTTGCGAAAATCAACGAGAATATTAAGCCACTTAAAATTAACCCTTTATCACAATACAATTTAATTTAACTTATTTTTATTTTTAATTTTTTTTGTTCCGACAATTGCATTTACAGTTAACGATATAAAACAATAGACTTTATAACTATGGCTCCCATGACTTTTAGAGGTGATCTATGAAGCAGTCCGTTATTCGGCTCTGAGCGAATTTGACGGAAACGGCCGATGGCCGACGTCAGTTGGGATGTGTTTAATAAAATTTAGTTTGTGTTGTGAAGTATTTCGTTATGATATGCGAATACCATGGCATGCTAATTGGTTGTGTAGATTTTTTTCGTATCGCAAGTGACGTGGCAACCAAAGTTCCCCCCAAATTGTTTTTTTCACCATATCTCTCAAGCAAACCTTGAACTCTATCATCCTCGCATGGCCACCATGGCCTGAATGCGCTATAAAACTGCGCACCCTAACTGCTTTTTTGAAATTCTGATTAAAAAATTGGAAATTTTGATGAAAATTTGTCGAATTTTTAGAAATATTGTACAAAATTTTGAAACTTGGACTACTATAGCTTTTACTATAATAGAATGGACTATCGGAAGATTTATAATTTTTGCAAATGGCGTCGTATGCCAATCATATATGACACTTATGAAGCATACAAACAGACAAGCAATGGAGCGCGTAAAGGTTAAAATGAAGATTTTCATCACTCAAACTAATTATTTTATTTAGTGAAATGTAATTAAAAAATATGGTGATTCGTTTTGCGCCACCTTGTATAAAAAAATGTAATTGAATAAAAAATAAATAAATACTAAAAATCCGTTAAAATATGGTGCTTTTATAATGTTGTCTTATCTTTATTTTTTGCTTCGTTGCTAAAATCATGAACATATCTTAGAGACGAGTGCACCAACATAAAAAAATAATATTCGAAAGTCGAATGTATGTAGCATATGAAATTTGAAAATTCACCTTATTTTTTTGAACAAACCTCGTACCTACGGAACCATTTTTTGATAATCAAAACTAAAGGCGTCAGAGTGTCAGAGTGGCGTCAGAGAGATCTAGTAAATAGCTTGGCTAAGCTATAACTCCCTTTCTCAAATCCTCATACAAGTAATCCATATAAATTTTAATTCGTAAGACGAATTTTATTTGGCACAACAAATAATTTGTTTATTCACCCCCTTTTTATGTTGCGTTAATTAAAACACATGAACTGTATTCGATGCAGCTCGCCAATTGTGGTTATGTAACCAACCCCACCAAATATTCAGAATTGCCATAAATATTTCACGTCAGAGTTGTTTTGTTTACTTACTCGTAGCTGTGCATTTGCACATTCAAGCTTTGTCTTTCAATTTGGTAGCAGAACGACTTGTCAAAAACATCCGAACTGACAGCTATGACGTAGGTTGCACGCAATGTGATAGGTAATCTCACTTTCAAGATGACGTCGTTAAGGAGGCCAAAATTCGTGCTTAACTGAAAATGGTGTTTGTCAAAATTGTGCTCAGCTGTTGAAATTAATTTGTGTGAGGTGCTGCCAACTTCATTATGACCCTATTGTGATTGATTATGGAATTAACTAGGTAACTTTTTATTCAAATATTAATAAATATTAAAATATTTTTAATATTAAGTGGATGAAGAGTAAATATTTGTGTTATAGCTTTAAATACACAGGTACCCAGTAGGGCGAGTAGCTCCACACCCGCTCGAAATTCGTTCATTACTCAACTGCTCATATTTGTTCGAAATGACCAATTTGAACAGCTAACCAAAAAATGTTAATTTTATTTATAAGCACTTCTTCAATTTCCCAACGACGTTAGCAATATGTATAAATAATTTGTAAAACTTAAAAAAAGTGTGTACAAAAAAGTCTAAAGAATTAAAAGTATTGCTCGAATTACGGGAAAAAGCTCACGTCCGAAATTTATCGCATAATGGGCAACATTACTCGTTGCTCATTCGCCCGGACTGTTCGAAAATGTGCGGGCAAAATCCTCTCGATTTTCTCTAATTCATAGTAACATTTTATTATTGTAAAATAGTGATATTACTATTAGGGTAGTAAAATGGCAAAATGAACTCACAAAACACTAACAATTAAACGTGAAATACCAAACCGTCTCGAAGAAGACAAATCAACAAGATACATTGCACATAAACTGGTATTGAAATGTATATAACAGTTGAAGCTTGCAGTCACTAACAAATAAATGAAAAATTTAATTTTTTTACTATACTCAGTTTTTTATATATATTAGAGTTTAATATATAAAAAAACTCAATAAACTCTTCTTATTCGTTTATTTAGGAAAATTCCTGTTGTGTAATTTAGCATTTTAATTTTTTTATGAAATTTTATTAAAGCTAAATTTCTTCAATAAAATTGAATTTTCAAAACTATGTTGTTAATTTCCATATTGTAATTCATCATCCTTAGTTCGAATACTTCAGTATTGACAAGATTTGTTTAAAGAGAATTCAAATAAAAATATATTTTTCTCAAAACTGAAATAACAATGTAGGTAGTATTCGCACTTTTAGAAATTTTCAAAATCTCGTGATGTTCGTATTTGAGGTATCGTTAGCACTTTATTACCAGTTTTATTATAACTCAATAAGGTAATTCAAAAATTTGAATTTTAATAAAACTAAAAAATTTCTTGAATCCATGGGTCTAGAGAAAGAATCTCTTTGGCTCATTGGCAGTGCTTCTTAACATCCCAAAGGCGGTGTGATGTGTCTCCCTGCGAATTGCACAGCTCTGATCTAGACAATGGGCCAGAACGTTATTAATCTTACAATAGTGTTATACAAAAAACAATTCACAATGTGCTTATTGGAAAAGGCATGGCAAATTTTGAACGCTTGTGGATAAAAAAAGCTTGGAATCCATATCCTAATCTTATGCATGCACTGATCCCAATTGGCAAACTGAAGATTAACTGCCACTATGAGAAATCAGAATTCGGTTCGCTGATGAACGCTTAGCCGCAGAGGCTGTTTCCGTTTGTTAACGATACTTAAACCTAATCGACTTACTGATGAAGACATTTTCGATTGGTTGAATTGGGAATGAATAAAGTGGAATTGATATAACCAATTATAACTCATTAAAATGAGATGGTTGGCCAGAATAACTAGATAATTTTGAAGCATCTCCAGCGCAGAAAAAAACCCACAACTAAAAAAGCTAAACTGAATTATGTTTCAGTTTTTTTTTAAACAATTAATTTCATATTACCAGCTGGTTTCTATACTAATCTCTGCTAATTCTTTTACAGCTAGAAAACAGTAAAAACATCTGAGTGTATGTATATAAAAATACAGTCTCCATTGCCCATAAAATATTTTTGAGAAATGTCTAAAAAAACTTGTTAAGATTTTTGTGCTGAAATATATGCCAAGTTTTTTTTCCTTGTTCAATCCACTCGGGAGCATAGGGTCTCGACAAGACTCAGCCTTGCGTTGGTTTTGTTACCAGTCCTAAATAGTGAAATGCCCACCTGTCGTTGCTTAGGAACAACGCCTTCTAACTGTTTAGCGCGCCATCTGTGTTTCACATTTTTCTGGCAGAAGGATCGCACAGATGGTTGAGGACTTCGCTAAATTTGGGTGTGTCTGCGATATTACCGCGATTGACCACTTCCTCTTGCTAGCGCCACTTTTTTTTTGCTTGTTTTAACAGCCAGAATGCAAGTAATGCGTTGACTTTTTTGTGCGGGAGTAAGGATTGGAAGGATAAGGTTTTTAGGGTTGAAGAAGAAATATTTTTTTTTTCGTTTTTAGAAACTAGGAAAATAGGTAAGTTTGGAAAAGTGTAAGGACCGTGCTTTACGTGGGATTCGAACCCACAACCTCTGCCCACAACCGAGGCCGCCAACTATGTTAGGACTTGAAAATTGCTACTTCTCGATTTGCGCAACAACCTCTGGCATTAATTAGTCGCGCAAACTGAAGTTCTACTGTACATTTTATAAAATTAAAAAAAGCGTCTTACCACTAAAACTCAAATGAAATAAAAATGGCGACCCATAATCAATAAAAAAATGGTTAAATAACTTTGACAATTATAACTATGGGAAATTCCAGCACTCAAAAAAACAACCTATGCACGCCTAATAAAGCACACCCCCGTGAAATTTAAATGCCTATATATATGCTATGTTGCTGCTATCGTATGCTCCTTTTTTTACGAGTGCCGTCTTGTGAAAAATCACTTCTCTGGAGGAATGGTTCACATTGTTGCCTTGAAATTGCTATATTTCTTTTTATTGCGTACTGAAATGTATATTTCATGAAATCGCAATAAATTCTTTTAATTGCTAATTTATGTCAATGCAATTCACAGAGGTAATTCACGAAAATATTTCGCCTATTCCAAAATTCTGCTTGTTTGTTCTACGGCATTGAAATTATTCTTTAGGGGAAAATATAAGCATTTTATTTAAGTAAACTCTTACATATCCATACACAATTCACGTGTACTCGTACACTCTTATTGGGTGTTTGGCCATGATCTTCATTTTATTTGTAGTGAGCTTGTGTTGTTTCACAAATGAAGGAAATCGCAGATTTAAACCGACTCCAAACGGCAGATGTTTTTATGAGAAGGCTTTTTATTATATTTGGCAAAAATACATACACTTGGAGGTTTGTCATTACTAGCCGGGGGGCGAACGCTTTTAGAAAAAACGTTTCCTATCATTTGATGTTTTATGTCCGCCGCTTTTCTTATTGGTTGGTTGGTTGGTTAGAGTGGTGATTCATCCAGAATCCAACTAGCGCTTCCGCACCATTTTGTTGCCACATCCTCGTTACCAAATTGTTTAACAGTTATTTGCAGCAGGACTATATCCAGTCTGTGCGGTTTAGGAACCTTATTAGGTTGTTGACGTCTACGCCAGACAGTTGCTCGAGACTCTCGAACAGCGGTTTGCCCAGGGTTAACATTCTGTCCTTCCATAGGGCAGGGCATTCACAGAGGAAATGGAAGATTGTTTCCTTTTTCTGCGGTTGTTTACAACTATGACAGTATGTGTTGTGAGGGATGCCCATTTTGGCGGCTTGTTCCCCGATGGACCAGAAGCCAGTTATGACTGCCGTAAGTCTGCAGGTGTCCCGTCGTTTCATGTTTATTAATGTCAACGATTGCTTGAGGTTGTAGGTGGGCCATAACGTTCTGCTGATTTTGCATTTCGTCTGGTCTTTCCATCTACAATCTGCAATTCGAAGGTATTTTAGGGAAATTGCATTCTTGACCGCACCTAGTGGAGTGAATACTGGTACTGCAAGAGCGCTATTCATGGCAGATCCCCCTCTTGCCAGTTAATCAGCTTTTTCGTTACCTTCTATGTTCCGGTGTCCCGGGACCCAAATCAAGGTTACTCTATGGTTTTCACTCAAGTTGGTGAGGCTATTCCTACTTTGCTCCACCACTTTAGAGGTTGTTCTAGTCGCGTCCAGCGCCTGGATTGCGGCTTGGCTATCCGAAAGAATAGCGATATTGCCCTTAAAATTGGTTACTAAAATATTAAAAACACATCTTAGATTTTTTAAATACTTATATAAATTTTCACTTAATTAAAAGAATGTCGGATAGGTGTAAATAAAAATATCTTAGATATGGAACTGGAACAAAATTGTAGTTGTTTTTAGAACGTACTCAGATAAAACAATGTGCGCCAACATGGAAATAAAGGTTTAGATTTAAGATAGTATAGCTGCAGCAATTTTTAATTTTAGCAGTATGAAAATTAAAAACATAATTTTAAGAATTCAATTTTATTCCAGAAATTTTGCCTTCATAAAATTTAGAAACAAATTAAAATGCTGAATAAATTTTCAGTTTTTTGTTATAGCTTACTACATATATTATTTATTTATTTACATATTCGTTAAGCCACTTAAAAGATCCTTGTAGACTAAGTAGCAAGTAAATTAGGTATAAAAGAAAGTAAAATTAAACTATATATTCATAATAAATATTCAAAAATTTCAAAAGGCGATCTTTTGAAAATTAATAATCTATCCCAAAAAATTTTGAGATTTTATTAAACTCCATTAAGACTCTAGCAATATGAGCATTTCGAAGATGAAGAGATTTTGAGGGACTAAAATGGAAAAACTCCGAACCACATATGAAGAGCTCTGGCCAGAATATTAAAGAAAATCCTATCAAGGAGTATACTTCAAAAATTTGTTTTTTATTTATATTTTAATGAGATGAGCTTCGAACTTCAACTATTTAATACACATCTTATTGATCTGCCTTTCTCAGAGCGGGCTAGCATTTCACTTTTAATTGTTAGTGTTTTATGAGTTCATTTTGTCATTTTACTACTCCAATAATAATTTCACGTGCCTTTCATGACAACTATAATACAATGACAACAAACAAAATATTAATATGAATTAGAGAAATTTGAGAGGATTTTGTTGGCACATTTTCGAACAGCCCGAGCAAGTGAGCCACGAGAACCCGCACACCTGTGCGAATGCTGATTACAATGCGTGAGCCTGTATATTTGGAGTCATTTGAGTGACGCTTGCTTGATAATTTTGACTTTTTTCTCTGAACTTTGTTTAAGCTTCACAAGTTATTTAGATATATACAATGATAATAT
>JAYXIM010051017.1:0-19723 GCA_037575425.1 Anastrepha fraterculus
GTGAAAGCCTAGCTAGAAGAAGGCTGCGCACCCTCGATACAGCATTTCTAACCGATGTAGCGGATATAGCCCATCTAAATCTAACGAAGCTCTGCTCGTTTATTAAAGCAACCGGATGGTTTGAAAAGGAACACGTAGAGTAAGGATAAGCTCCAGTGGTATCACAATGGACCTGCCGAAGGTCTAAGTGTGTCTTACGACAACCACCCTACCTACCTACCTACCTATAATACTACTAGAAAATGCGAAATCATTGATTTTTAAATATTCTGTAAGGTTAAGATAAGGTTAAGATGCATAGTCACAAACAAATCAGTTACTCTCACTTTTCAAATATTTGTATAAAAAGCTAGTGGCAGCTCCTTAAAGATATTTTATCATTTATTCATATTTTAACATTTTCCTCTCTGCTGTGTTTTGAATCAGAATTAGCTTCGTAATTAATTATGAACTTTTTGCTTTCAGCAATTTTTTTAAATATAAACTAAATAAGTGGAAATAAATATTTAAAGATTGATTACTGTACTAATCTGAAAGCATGACAGTAGAACGCGTGTGCTTTAGTAGTTCCCAAGTGAGTAGCAATTAATAAAAACTTTGAAAATCTTGAAAGTATTAAATATTGATATCTATTCTGACGCTGGCTGTGCTAAATTAATTTTCCACTGAAATTCGTCCTCTCTACAGCATACAAAGCGAGTCAAGCATTTCAGATTGCCGTCTGCCGTCTGCGCTTGGTAACTCATATTTCACAGACAGGGAATAAACTTAAACCAGGGAATATAAGCCACTTCCATAGAAATATTAATTCGCCGCTTATTGCTTAACATTTATATTTTTATTTTTGCTTTAATAAATGCCGGTCGCGAAATTTACATAAGCTACCAAAAAAGTGGGTGTTAACTGAAAAGCACAAATTCATTTTGTTGGGAGAAATTTGTGTGCCAGCAAAAGCCAAATCCTCCTATGCGGCAAATTAATTCACACAATTTGGCGCAGTTTAAAATACCCAATACGCAAACCTACGGCACATCACGCACCCACACGCACTCTTACACTCGCGCCAGCAAAAATTCACGACTGGCACAAGTGGCCAATTGGCGATATGGCAGCGCGCAAATTAAAATCACTTAAATTACTCAATTTGTTAAGTCAGCCGACCGGCAAGCCAACAGCAAAAGCACCAAATTATGAAAAATATATGAAAATTAATAAAATTCATACAAAAAATAACAACAGCGTTTAATATGTTGGCAAACTGCGGCGATTTATTTAGCATTCGATTGGTTGAGCTGTAAATATGCAATTAACATAAAAAGGGCGATTAAAGGGCTTTGCCGATAGGCGCAATAATACTTAATAGCAGCAACATTGTCAACACGTGTACACATACATATACATACGCAGAATTGTATTAACATACTGACATAATATTCTGCTCCCCCAATTCATTAAATATAATATTTGTATAAACTGAAATTAATTGCATGAAAGTTACGGCTTGGCAAATTAAACGAGAAATATGCAATTGCTAAAAATGAACGATCAAAATCAAATCAACGTCCATCAGGATGCAGTATATCATTACTGCAGAGAAAGCGTACTAGTTCTGAAGCGTACTAGTTCTGAAGAGCATACTTTACTACCAGTATGCATTACAGTTGAAGTACTGAGTCTTCTATCTTTTCTTTTCCATTTTTCTCAATACTAGCAACTGATATTTGTTAAATATGACGAAATTCCCAGTTTAAATTTATATACAAGCGTTTTACTACTACTCAGCCTTTGCATCAGCATCGCATCAGTTAAGAAACTAGTTCATTATTGGAAAACAAAAAATTTTGGTCCAATTTGTGCCAAAGGCCACTAGTTTTAGACGAGTTCAAAAAGTGAATACAAATTTTTTTAAGTTTTTTTGTTTATTAACGATTGTTATTAATTTTTCAATTTGAATAACTTAAAAAAAAACTGATTTGTATAAGTGAGGTATTTTTATTTGATTTCCGGCTTTATAGCGCCGATTTCTACACGAATGTTTGCCCTAAGCTGGTCAATAGTCTGCGGCTTGTTGGTGTAAACCTTACTTTTCAGATAACTCCACAAAAAGAAGTCCGGGGGTTAAGTCAGGTGATCTGGGGGGCCAGTTGATGTCGTCTCTTTTTGACACTAGACGTCCCGGGAGTTATCGTTGCAAAAATTCAATTGTTGCATTCGCAGTGTGGCATGGCGCACCGTCTTGTTGAAACCAGTTAACGTCTAAACCTTTTTCACGCATATGCGGGCAGACATAATGAGCCAACATCCATCGACATCGGTTTCCAACGACCGTTTCGTTTTCTCGATAAAAATATGGCCTAATGATAATTTTGGCGCAAATGCCGGCCCAAACAGTTACTTTCCGGTCATACAATGGCGTTCCATGGATCTCGTGCGAAGTCTCAATTCCCCAAATGCGGCAATTTTGTTTATTCGCGCTGCCAGAGAGGTTAATTAAAATTTGCTTCCAATAATTGGGTTCAGTGTAAACCATTCGAGCGACTGTTTGGCCAAGCGACGTGAATGGCCTGTCGGCAATATTCTTTGTGTAAATTGCACTTTATACGGAAACAAATTTAAATCATCCTTTAAAATGCGCCGCATTGTGGTTTCACTGACGCCAAAATGATGAGCGCGACGACGATACGACACTATTGGCTCCTGGGCAACGCTCTCCCTCACTGCTTCAACAAGTTCATTGGAACGTCTTGATGAACGAACATATAGAACATGTTGACGATTTCGTACTGTCCCGTGCTCAAAAAAATTCGACACCAAATGACGATGGTGCCTGTTTGCCGCGATACTTTTTGCGATATGCGCTTTGAGTTAGAACAATAGAACGACTATTTTCGATGTATAGCGTCACTATTTCAACGCGTTGTTTCGGTGTAAAGCGATCCATGGTTGAAATTGTACCAAATTGGCGTGTCGACAACATGTATGTTGAAGTCGATCGGTTGGTAAATGACAAAGTTATTCAGCGTTTACATACCGACATAAAAGATGGCGCACCCTGTATATAAAAGGATACTAATAAGCAATTTTCATTTCATAATTTAGCTTGTTTTAATAAATATTTTAGAACATATTCACTACTCGCTCCCCATAAGGTCTGCTACCGCCGTGGGAATTCAAGCGAAGTAAGCTCGATGCTGCAACGTTATCATGATTTTTTAGTCACTGTTTGTGAGCTTCGTTACTTCAGTCACAGTTGGTATACCAAGATGCACTATTCCTTACATAGAATGGTGCGTTTGCTATACCGCACAGGATGTACCTTTGACTAGCCCATCCCAAGATTTGTGTATCGTAAGTCCAAAACAGTCTTAGTGTTAGTTTGTAAATAAATAATTTGTTGCGGATTGATAAGCTTGAGCGCCTACAAATGGGATAATATGGCTTATTTAATTTGAAGTTCTTCTCATTCTTCGCATTTTCTTTACATCTGTTTTCTCATTTTCTGAGCATCAAGTGCCCAGATATTTGGTATGGGATTATCGACGCATCGATGAAGATTGGCTTGTAAGTAGCGTTTTTTAGAGAAAAGACTTTGTGCTGGCTCACTAACAACTGTTCTTATTTAAAGAAAAACAATTTTTTTTATTAAAACACCTCTACTTGGTCATTTCACAACTAGTACAATTGGGGTCACTCTCGAACTAGTATGACTTTTTTCATCAAATATCAGTTATTGCACTAAAATGCGTCCTGAGAAGTTTGGCTTTTCAGTGCAGGGGTGTTTTTTAATAGAAACACACATAAATGAGCTATGAAATGGCGTTAAGTACTTAGTGCACCATATGGATGGAAAGGACGTGAACTACAAACAAACTGAAAATAATTGCACTATATTTTATTAAAATCTATTACACAGCCACACAAACGAAAACGACTTTTGGGCCAAAAGGTCGCATATACGACTTAGTCTTATGATTCTAGCTTCCAACGCTAAATCCAATGGGTCAAATCCCATACAGATTTAATACAATGACATCCAGCACACCTATTCTTTGCGACGGTGGGCAGTGAAGTGAGCTTGTTAACCAGCTTTATGGCGCTTATTAGTTAAGGATTAATTAGCGACTGCCGTAGCTGACAGCTACGACAGAAATCATGCGTGTAAACGCCTAATCTTTTTGCATGATTTCCTATGAGACAATGTCCTGTGAGGGCCTACTAAGGTCCTGATTTGAAGTCTATTCAGTTTTATAAAACTTTTGGACAGACGTAAATTTAGCCTTGGCCATGTTTGCCTAGCAATTTCACAAGTGTTAACGCTAATCCATCTTTGATTTGCAGACCTGATTAATGCGTCCTTAATGAGAATGTAGGCACGAAACACCACAGCTAATTTTCTAAAAGCAATTACCACTTGGCAGGCAATGGCTCCGCTTTCATAGACACTTACATTTTAAAACGCATACCATCTGTAGTTCAGAACTTGCACATAGAAACGAGCTATTTGTACATTTTTTTTCCTTCAGAAAACATCCTTGCTTTGATCTTTATCAGCTAAATAAGACACTCTTTTCTTTGTTGATCTTCTGTTTCTATGCTGTCTGGATGTATCCTTAATCGCATTTTGCATACCAATATTTTATTTTGGTAAATGGCAACCTGTGAAAAAATAATGTTTCAAAACTCTCAAAGAAAGTAAACTCCTGCCCTTCGGCAAGCCAATCAAAAGCGTCTCATAAAAAACTCGAGCCGTTCAGAAGTGGCAGAAACTAATGAGTCCCTCCATTTATGGAACAACATCAAAATGAACACTTCAAATTGAAAGGGGTTCTTGGTCAAACACCGAACAAAGGAGGTATGCGCCAATTATAAGATAAATAATATTACCTCTGAGTACGAAATTCGATTTTTCTTTGCGGGGCTGGGTTATCATCTGCAATCGATAAACACTATGAACAGGTGTTTTTATTAGATAATGTTTTGACTGTATTTACTGTATAAAAACTACTAAATTGTTTGAGGTAAACTCTTTTTTATAATACTTTTCGACATAGTCTACTTTTAGACTTATACACTCCGTCCAACACTATTCAAGTTTTTTATCTTTTCCAAATAATAGGATGTATCCAAGTCTGAGAAATAGCCACACGCTTCTGTAGTCACCTCCTCGTTTGAATGAAAACTGTTTCTCGCGAGCCATTTCTTCAAATTGAGGAACAAATAGTAGGCCGAGAGATTCAAGAGAGCCAAGTCTGGAGAATAGGGTGGATATTAAACGAGTTGGAGCCCTACTTTCATTAATTTTGCGAATACATCTGCTGAGGCGTGAGCTAGTTGTCGTGATCGAAAAGGCAAATCAGTCGACTTCCCCGATTCATTCCCAAACACAAAGAATATACCGATCTGGCTGAAACTTGGTGTGTGTTCTTTCAAGAGATGCTTCTAACTAAACATAACCTCGATGCGCGCCAATAGTGCCATCATCTCTCTGACTTTACACAGACTTTTGAAATGACCTTCGTAGTAGTTGAGCGACCGAAATTTGCTGGGACTAATTTTTTTTTAACTTTCAGCAAAGGAACTTTGCATAACTCTGCGATTGAATATGTTGACGTTGCAAGAAACTTTCGTGTTGAACTCTCACATAGCTAATATCATAGGTAAAGTATGCGTATAAAGTCTTCTCTCGACGAACAATATTAACATTTAATAAAGATCTCACCGTGACCGTCATGTCGTATAGCGAAGAAGCTAGGACAATGACAACATTTGATGAGGCGTCCCTTGAAGTGTTTGAGAGAAATATTCTGCGGAAGATTTTTGGACTTTTGCACCTTAGTGACAGCGAGTATCGTAGGCGATGGAATCATGAGCTGTATAAGCTTTACGACGACATAGACATGGCGCAACGAATAAAGATCCAGCGGCTTCGTTGGTTGGGTCATGTCGTCCGAATGAATACAACCAAGGGGTGTTTGCTCCTGCTCTGAAAGTATTCGATACGGTACCAGCTGGTGGTAGCAGAGGAAGAGGAAGAGAAAGGCCTCCCCTGCGTTGGAAAGATCAGGTGGAGAAGGACTTGACTTCACTTGGTGTGTCCAACTGGCGCCGATTAGCACGAGAAAAAAACTACTAACGCGCTTAGTTAAACTCGCTTCAGAGAAATTAGATTACTCCTAACCGAAGCTTATTTTATGCCGACTTTATTATAATATATGGTTGTGAATTATTCGATAGTTGTAGCTGATAGTTCCTGCAATAAAAAATTAATGTATTATTTGTAAAACAATATTGCTAGTTATATATGGGGCGTAGCACGCCATGCCCACAATTCAATATACGCACCTAAAAATTATTCCATGCCTCGTGAAAATTTATTAGAACTGACATGAAACTGATATGCCTTACTATGTTGCAGAATTGTGATTGAGGGTATTTTATTTTATTTATTTACTACATAATTCTTTTAACGCAAAGCTATTTGTGTTAGGAGCTTCAGCAGCTAAGTCTTAAGCGCGATAATTGCATGGTTATTTCTACTCTTAAAAGTAAAAACTTTATTTTAAATCCAATGATAAAGATTGGCTCTTTTAAGGAGTTCAGTTATGTTATTAGGGATATTGATTCAACAGAAGGGTCTAAGAGGTGTGCAATCGGGTTGATGTTAGTAAATATTTGTTCTCTAAAGGTTGCATGCAGTGGGCAATACAGGAGAGGATTAACAACTGTGTATATGATATCTCTATTTCAAGCATCTTGTATTAGGTTTGTGTTATTCATAAGATGGCCTTGTGTTATTTTTGTATGTCCTTAACCAAAGCAATCGAATTTTATATTATCTAGTCGTGTAGGTGTTTTTTTGGTTTTTTTAGGAAGTCTGGGAATTATATGGGTATTTGTGTAGTTTATGTTTTTGTACTAGTAGCTGATTCGGCTCTATTCCAGGCGTTGTTCAGTATAGAAGTGTGGTTTAATATGATTTTTAACATCGAGTAAGCTGAAATTGTCTGTGAGCTTGTTTGGCGGATTGGACGGTGAGGTTGTTCATAACTACAATATATATGTGTGTCCAGGCACCCACATTAAAGTAAAATTTGGAAATTATTGCGTGGTAATATTTCTGGATTTGATTATGGAATTAGAGCGGAGCTTGAGTCTGAGCTTGAGCGTAATTTTTTCATCCTTACTACAATATTATATTTAACTTTTTTCTCTCTCGTATAAATTGCCTAAGAAATAAGTTGAATGTTTAGAATTGAAAGAAACTGTTATTTTCCATATTTTCCTAATGCAAAAATATAGCGTATTGGATTGGGTATTAATAAATTAAAATAAAATTAAAATATTTAAAACATTTAATTCCAAAGTTTGAACAAAAGTTGAGCATGAAAAATTCGCGAGAGGTAAAAATAATTGCATCTTAAATTTGACATTTACTCTCTATGGGCTATTCTTACGAGTATTTGAGCTCGGCGTACAATATAGTAAACATGAAATTATAGATTCATTATTATCATCGCGATTCTATCGCGAGCTATCACTTAATTCTAAAATTTGCGTATATTAATACCCCAGTTTTTGCAATAAATTGCATAATAAGAGAAAATTGATTTGTTTGTGCAATTTTTTATACGTTGCTCCCTTTTTTCAAGTTTTTGATTCAAACAAAGTATTGCGATAATGCAGATGAGAGTTGTGGTTATTCCGAAACAAGGCTGACGCTACTATGAAAGCAGTACTTACGCATGAGCCAAACATCAGCGACCGTCTGATATTATAGTTTATAGTTTATTTTTTGCCTCCTTTATTAATTACACCTGTCGTATGACACTAAGTAATTCTTTCTACAGCTTGGATTTCATAACATTAATCATTATCAATATTACATTTTGGTTAAGTTTTTGTGTGAGTTTACAAGTTTTAAATTATTCTAGTTATCAGCTGAGTTGGGGTTGGTCGTTTGAGCCACCTAGAGTTTGCCCTTTCTGCTGATGGGAGCTGTCGCATGTCAGTATTTGTATGGTTCATTGTCGGAATCTGTTTTTTACCTCATTTCTTTTCAACGTGATATGTTCTTTCCAAAGAAGTTTGGTGTCAACAGTCATTCCATGGTATCTTGCTTTGGTGTCTATCGGGATTTGTGAAATGCTTATTGTCAGATTCTTGTGTCCTATTTTCTTGTTAGAATGAACTACATGAATTGTTTTGCCACTATTGATTTGTATACCCCAAGCATTAAACCATGTTAGTGTTTTGTTCAAAATCTGTTGTAACTTGTTTGTTGCTGCTTCTAAGGTTCCATGAGTTGCCAATAGGACGGTATCATCTGCAAAAGTTGCTATCAAGCCGATACTTGCAGGCAAGGGAATATCAGCTGTGTACAACACATATAGTACAGGCCCTAGTACATTGCCTGAGGCGCACCGGATTCCATGAGTTGAATGTTATAGTACTTGTCTCTATATTTCACATAAAAGTAGCTGTTTGCTAAATAGCTTTTCATTAACAAATAGTAGTCAAGTGGAAGATTCTGTTTAAGTTTAAATATTAAACCCTTGTGCCACACGCATGTATCTCTTTTATCAATTTCTAACAATATTTTATTTGTTACTCTATGTACTTGTTCTATTGTTAAATGTTTTCTACGAAAAGTGTGTTTTCTACGCATAAGTGTGAAGGATATAAGTTTCGCGCCTGTAGTATAGGGTGAAAGCGGTCAAGTATGGGCTTCTCAAAAAGTTTAGATAATGATGGCAATAAACTAATTGGTCTGTATGAAGAAGCTTTAAAGGCGTCTTTATTAGGTTTGGGTATTGCGATGATTTCAGTAACCTTCCAATGCAGTGGAAAATACTTCATTCGTAATGCTGAGTTAAATATATTTCTTAAGTAGAGTGTGGCTTTGTCACGTAACTCCTTTAGAATCCTTCCTGTGATTCCGTCATATCCTGGGGATTTATTTACGTCAATTTTTGTCTCAATTGTTATTCGAATTGCCTTCGAAGTTATTTGCTTGATTAGTATATTTATGTTAATTGTGAGGTGAGCATGAAACTCAGAATTGTCAATGTCTTGGTTATTATGTTGATTTGTAAATGTTTTTTTAAAATGATCAGCGAGTATTTTTGCTTTTTTTTGGTGTTTTCCCCCAAGAATATGTCCTTGTCCTTAGAGAGGGTTGGTGCATAACTGCATTGTCAATTTTTTTGCAGGCCTTCCATAGTGTATACCTAGTTTTGTAGTTCTAGTAGCTCCCAGTGATGCGATATATTTTTCAAGTTTTTCGCCCTTGTCCGCTTTTAATATATCATTAGTTTCTTTTGTTGCTATATTCAGCCTTTTTTTAATATCTGGTGAATGTGTAGATTGCCATTGATGCCTTAGTACTCGTTTTTCTTTGATTTTTTCCAAGATTTAATGGTATAATTTGTATTTGTTGTTACTCATCTTGATTATAGGTATGGAAGTTGTTGTTGCATACACTATAGGTACTGTCATTGAAGTATGCGATTGTGGAGTCTATTTCTGTTTATAGTAAAGCTTTAAATTTCGATTGTTATACCTCTCGCTCCTGCCACGAAATCGATACAGCGATACTTTTGATGCTTTCAAAAATTACACAAAATTGTTGAAGAAATTGGATGGTAACATGTGATGAATAGTTGCTTATATAATGGCACACCAACCTCTGAACTGGAAGTGTCCAACTTTACTAAGAGCCTAAACAGCTCGATGAGAAAATCGAAATTCGAGGAAAGGATAATTGTTTTTTTTTTTTTGGTTTTGTGTTTGATATTCATTCCTTCCATTTTATTAAAAAAATATCACATTTTGAATCCTTTCAAGGAGTAAGAGAGAAAGGGAAGAGCTGACTTTAAGGCGACCTCAAGCTCTGTTCCGATTGTTAGACTCACAAGGAGTGTTGTAGGGATAGGAGAGTGGTGTATATTGCAGATGATAATGAGTAAATATGTATAAAATCAAAATAAAATGTTTTACAACGCCAGACGCATTACCATTACTTACAAGACTCGCTCGTTTAAAGCAAAAGGTTTTGCCACCGCTCGGCAGGCAATGGCAGGCCACTAAATGCATATCTGCCATGAAAAGGCTTCTCATGACGCCAGCTGTCTGACGGCATACAAGTGTAGGTCCCTCCATTTGTGGAAAAATATCATCACACACCACAAATTTGAGGAGGAGCTCGTCCCCACGACCAACAAAGAGGAAAATGTCTAAAATTTCGCTTCAAAGCCGGTAACTCTTACTTACTGGAAATAATACTAACGTGTGTGTGCATCTAAAAGTACGCCATCACGACGTTCGCCATAATTATTTGGTTTGAGCGCGCGTGCTTTCCTTCTTTTTGTTGTTTTTTGGTTTACTTTTCAACGTCAACCATTTAAAATATGTTGTTAGACCTTTCTCAGCCAAGGCCAATTCATCGCCAGATCGCGTGCGTTTACTTTTAGACATTTGCACAAAAAATCAAAAAGTCGCACTGAAATTTAAATAATTAGAGGTACACCTCTCACAAATCATTTCGTAAGTGCCTTTGAATTTACGTATGTGTGTATATATATTTTTATGTGTATATGTGTTCGCAGTCAACGCCAACACACATTTCATATTACTTTTCAATGATTAGCATAATTTTTGAGGCAAACATTTTCAAATTTCTTCCCTGCAAAAGCAAAATTTTTTCAGCTATTGAGCTGTAGTAGGGGAGGCGGTGTAAACAGCATATGGCGGCAAGCACGTTCACTTTCACTAAGGCCACAAAAATGTTCACAGTGCCTTTAATGATTGTGGAGCACATATCTAAGTGTGTATGTATGTATGTAGGTAAATAATTTATGAACGAGGCGTTGAACAGACTACCCATTTTTCCATTTCCACGATTTCTTATGATTTGTTTCGTTTTTTTTTTCAGTGTTACCGGTTTTTACTTAACGCTTACTTTTGGTAAGAAATTGTTTTTAAGAAATGTGTAACAACGACGGCCGCGCTAGCCCACTGAGGGCATTAAACAACAAATGACAAAAAAAAGGTTCGCCGCTTAACTAAATGGGCGCCCCACATAGGTCAATATTCTATATTTACCCGGCCAAAATTGAAATTTATAAACTAAGGATAAATACGCAACACATCACGCACAGGACTAAATGACACTTTTGAGAATTTTAATTGACCCTCACCACATACCTTGGCGACCGCATACAAGTAGCTGGTACTTGACCGTTAACCCGTGCGCTCGTTTTCGTTGCTTAAAGTTCTAAACTTAACTAAAGTTACAAAGTCAATATATTATATTTTTTTTCTGTGTTAGTTTTTTAAGTAAAAGTGATAGATTCCTGTAACACAGGTATGATTCTTTTTTTTTTATTATTGTTTAATATGCATAATTTAAATAATTTGGTGGTTTCAAGCACGTGGTGTTTTTTAGACAAATTTTGAAGTAATTTTCAACTTTAAAGGTAAATTTTTTGTATTTCTCTGTGAGATACGACCATATTTTTGAAGTGAAAACTTCTTTAGAATCGTTGGGAGTGATTTGAGACTCGATGAAACGAAGAAGCGACACTAAAAAGAGCGAAGCGTTATATGTTGATATACGTATATGTATGTGGCTGCGTACTGCTGAGCCACACTAGTATAGTGAGTATTGTAGTATGTATACTACACTGCCTATTACTTGCTTTGGTGTTTAGTTCAAGCGTCATACGTATGTATGTTTGTATGTATGCTAGTACGTATGTGTGCGCGCCTACGTATTACGGAGCCACGGTGAGCGAGAAGGCATTATGTATACCTATACTACACTACCTAATACTTGCTTAGACCAAGTGTCCTACGAATGTTTGTGTGTATGTTAGAACGTCTGTGTAATAACGCGTTACGACGCTCATAATAGCAACCGCGTGTGCTGTATTGCGTCCGTATTTTTATATTCGGAAATATTTTCATTTTTAAATATTTACTGCAATTGCAGGCGGTGTTGCAATATACAACAATCAAAATGACGGTGCTCGTATTGTAACTCCACAGATAGATCTGAATGCACAGCAACTAGAATCACTGTCTGTTCAGCTCTCTAAAGTGGGAGAAATATGTGCATGCGAAACCAGATTGAGCAATGGAAAAACAGTTTTAATTGTGGCAATTTATATTTCAATCAATAATCAATCAATAAATAGCATCACGGAATTCATTCACGAAAATTTAATAAAGTATACACCAGAAGTATCGCGGATACTTAGAAAAGATTACGATAAAGTTCCAATGATTTTAAGTGGCGATTTTAACATAAATTTTGCATGTGGACACAGCGGTTCCTTTAATTGACTTTCTCAATACAACATTCAATTTAAAAATGTGTAACAATCGCACTGAATCGACAACACAATCAAAGATATGTTGACAACATCGAAACCAAAGCAATTGTATCATATTTAAGCTATCATAAGCCACTCATATCATTTGTTGCAATTGAAAACATTGAGGATGAATAATAATAAAATGAAGAAAATAAAATATGAACTTTATAGCAATATTATAATGAACCTATAATTATCCCGCTCCTAATGCTGCTTTCGTCTCATTCTCTCTCAGTTTGTTTTACGGAAGGTTTCACTTCTATCGCGTCTAACCGTTAGACTGGTATTCTATTTTTTTTAATGTTAAGCACAATCCTTGAACCAAAAGAAGGTACAGAAACTTGCTGCAGAAGAGTGCAGCTGACAAAATTACCTTTTTCACCATACAGATTTTATAATTAAAAAATATATATATTTATGTATTAGTTAAGTAATCGTTGCTTTTCGGTACTTCGGGCACATCAGGTGTAAAAATTGTTACCCGGAAATACCTTTTTCAAATTATGAAAGACAAAAATTTGCCGAATTTCGATGCTAAAGTGAATTACTTAGAAAGTCATTTATTATTGAACTATGGCAATACAGGTGAGGACATAAAATATTTAAAACAAAGATTTTCTTTATTTAAATCGCTGTTGAAGGGCAAATGGGCAAAATGCCACAGAAAAGAAAAGGATTTCTTAAAAAACAAGGAGTCTTGGTTTAACGGAACTTTCTTCCTATAAAATCAATTAATCGGCCTGGGCGGCCTTCAAAATCCTTCGACGAATCAAGTGAACGTAGCAAGCGTCGAAAAACCGATAGAAATCCGGTCAACTGTGTTAGATAACATCATCGTTCGCGCTGCGCAAACAACCTTAAGAGTACAAAGAAAAAGAAATGCGTCAAAAATCCTGGAAGAAATAACAAATTGCCCTAGTAAAACGCACGCATATAGAAAAGCACTCGACGAAAAAGAAAATGAATGTAGTGTGACTCCTTTGACACCACTACAAGCTTTAACTATGTTTGTTGAGGCTGATCTAACAAAACGTCAGTACGAGCTCGTTCGAGACACGAACAATTTATATATTTAATTTTATATATTTTAATTTAATTGAAATAAATACAGACTTTGTTTTCGATAGCACTGTTTTCTATTTATCTCTTATTTCATACGTACCTACATTTAAGTCAAATACTAGTATATATACTAAAATAGATTACTTTCTTGACTGTTTTTGATATGTATTATTGTTATTCTTTATTTTTACCCTCTCTTATATTAAAATGTCTTTGTAATGTTGTCATAGTTTTGCCCAGTTTGTTTTGTTCTATGTGTGTTTCTTTAGGCTTAATAAATGTTTGTGTGCGTTTAATACGATTTTGTTTTACTTAAATTTGCAAAACAAACTTAACCGAATCAAACTAAATACTCTTATGAGACATAGGTATAACATCATGCAGAAATGATATAAGTGAACAAATAATTTTTGGCCGCATAAATATTGAATATTGACCTATGTGCGCCCCTTAGTAGGCAATAAGAAACCTCCGAATGTATTTCTGCTATGAAAAATCGCCTCATAAAAAGTCATCTGTGAAAAACTGTAGCTCCTCCCATTTGTGGAAAGACGCCCAGGCACCCCACAATTAGGAAGAGGAGCGTGGCTAAGCACCCAACAAAGGGTATAAGGTATATTATTAAATATACATACAGGTATACTAGGGCAGGTCAATTTGTATGAAACTATTTTTTTATTTTATTTTCTTTTTTTTAGATTATCAGCAGATTTGGGTTCTACCTACAATTATAAGAAAAAAGTCCAGTAGGGCATTGCTTTAAAGTCACTTTCGATACCCCAAATTTTAGGAGCAGCTTCACTTCTGCTCACATTAAATCACTTAATTTTTTACAATATTCGCAATATTTTTCATGCTAATTTCTTTTTCGTTAATTAAAATATATGAAAAACATTATAAAGCAAAGTCCCAAACTTTGTACAAAATTCACAAACATTTAATAAATTTAAAATATGTATCAAAGTTTTAAATTTTTCAATCAGAACTTTTAGAAAACTTTTGGATATTCAGTTTTATGGCCCATTCAATTTGAGTGTTATAAAGTGACAGTTTTAGGTAGCTTATAAATCACACAGATTTTTAATACTCGTATTTTTTCTTTATACGGTGTTGAGCATTTTCTTTCATATTAAGCACATTTCGGAAGTATTTTACATTTTTTGAAAATGCTCAACGTCCTACGCAAAAAAAAATATTTTTGATACCTGTTTTTAAGCAAAGCAAATTATATGTAATTTTGCCATATTGCAATAGGAAAAGTGAATACATGTAAATTTGTTCTTAACAGAGATGTATACCGAAATAAAACTTACAAAGAATCACAAAAGAAATGAGGTATTCCCTGACTTTTCATCCGATATTTCATCTCTAAATTTTGACAAACTGTAGATCTCATCAGATGACATTTACATGGGGGTACTTTCTCTCAAACAGTCGCCACATACAGATGCTGATGGGTTTTCAGCTAATTTGCCTAAGAATTGTCCAGCGTTAGCAATTTCTCTAGAGATTATTTTTATTAAATCTTTAATCTATGGGCACTTTCTTAAATGATTGGAAGTTTACAATCATTACACCTTTTTTGAAAGGGGAAGAAAAAATGATGTTCGTAATTATAGGCCGATGTCCAGGCTATCAATCATCTCTAAACTGTTTAAATGTATTGTAAAGGGCAAAGTTTATTTTGCGGTTAAGTCTTTACTTAACCCAAACCAGCATGGTTTTGTAACTGACCGTTCTACAGCTACTAGTTTCGCTGCTTTTAGCGAATTTTGTATTTCATCGTTTTCTAAAGGGTTCCAAGTTGATTGCGTCTACACTGACTTCTTTCTCTAAGACGAAGTGTTACACGAGATTTTAGTAAACCAGTTGGCTTGCTTATGCTTTAACTCCACCTTGACCTATTTGACGGATAGACTGTGTGGTAAAAATTTATGGAGTTTTATCGAACCACTTTGTTGCTACTTCAGGTGTCCCCCAAGGGAGCATCTTAGGGCCACTTCTTTTTGTTATTTTTATCAATGACATAAGCAAATGTTTTACTCTTTACAATTTCTTGCTATTCGCGGATGATTTAAAAATCTTCTCAAGGACTCAGGTGATGTTTAGAAGCTTCAACTCAACTTGGACAATTTTCATCGTTGGTGCAAAAGATCGCGTCTGTCCTTAATTATTAAAAATATGTTTTCATTTAACATTTTCGAGGCGTCAGTGCATTTTTAGCACATCCTACACCATTCCAAATGATGTACTACAAAGTGTGGCAGAGTTTAAGGAGCTTGGGGTATTATTCTAAAATCTCTTGAAAAGAGGGCAGTCCTTTCACTTTCCTTCATTTTCAGTGTTGTTAATGGCATCGTCGACTGTGCAGATCTACTTGAGCAGATAAGCTTTAATGTTCCCCAAAGAAGTCTTCGAAATCTTTACTCTTTTTATGGGGAAAACTTTAAGATTAAATTTGCGATTAATGCACTCATTGCTCATGCGCTTCGAAACTATAATTCAGTATGTAATACCAGTCTGCTTGATTTCGCATTATCCAGACCTAATTTTGTAAAAACTTAAAATTTAGTAACTTAATATTGTATTTATATTTTTGTATGTATAGTTGCCAAATTTGTCTTGCTTTTCTTTACATTTGTGTCTAATCTGTAAGGTAATTTGTACTGTAGATTAATAAAATAAATAAATAAATTTTTTTGCAATATCTAGCGCCAGCTTCGAGTTCTTTAAATAAAAAAATTGATATAAGAAATAAATTCTTCTTACCAACCACAATTCCGAAGCACAAGATTGTATTAAAAAAAATGTTCATAGTATTTAAGTAAATATAAATCTCCAAAAATATGCATAGTATTTAAGTAAATATAAATGCGTATTAATTCAAAATAGCTTCTTTTAAAATTTGAGAGCCACGAAGACTATTAGAACTATACTATAGTGCACTTTTTTTCTTATAATTTTATATATAAATAGAATCTGAATCTGATAGAATTTATGTCGAAAAAAATCGATCCGCCCTAACATACACATTAACATATACATATACAACATCTATTAGTTTCAGTACCAAGGCTCTAAGCGCGATTTAATTAATATAATTAGCAACTCATGTTCGAACTCTCACTAATTTTCCTTGTTTTGTTATAAATTGGTTAGTGTTGGTTTTAGGCAAGTGACTGACGCTGAATTATACTGTAGAACTCAATACAACAAAAGACAAAACGCAGCAGAACATCACGAAATTCTTCAATGAAAATCGATATTTGTGCCACATTTCTGGTATTTCTTTAAAGTTCACTTTTTCAGATTCGTTTTCTGCTAGCTTAAATTATATCAAAAATATAAAATAAGACCAAGTAATTGTTTTCCGCCAGATACCTTTTAGTGAGTCATATCTCGCTATATATACATGAAATCGGATTTTACTATATGGAAATTTGAAGGTGTAATTATGTCTCAAAAAGTGTTGTTTAACAATTTTGTGCTTGGCAAAGCTAGTTGTTAATTTCAGCGTCCCGAAATAAAAGCAAGCAAGGGAAAATTCGATATATTCCGCAGTAGCTCTTCAACTAAGAAAAAAATCTGTGCTGTTTATAGAACCTCTAAAGTACCGAATGCAATAAAAAAGCATTGATTCCAATGAATCCATTCTAGTAATACAAGTATGTAGTTCGAAGTTAAGGTATGCTCTGATAGGTCATTCGTCGAAAGCATTGAACGAATCACAGAAATCGACGAAACGGACCTCCGGTTTACTTAGAAACTGAAGGTGAACAAGAAACAAATTTTTGTCTAAATCGTAAAATTCGTTTACTTCAAATTTAGTGTGTTCAAAAATCTTTTTATCGGGCTCAATATACAAACTGGCGCAAAATTAATCATCCTATAGGCAGACTTAGTATTTTTCTCAAATACTAGTGTGAAGCTACTACAGTTGCAATATGCAAACACACAAGTAATGGAGCGCGTAAAGTTAAAAAAAAAAGATTTCCATCCCTCACAATGTTTTTTTTTTTCTTTTATTTTGTAAAAAAAGTAATCAAACACAAACTTGGATGGTTAATTTTGCGCCACATCATAGCTTTCTTGCACATACCGAATATACAAATAAATTACAACGAATATATAAAATATATTTTCTTAACAAGTAGCATCTCATTAGCAAAGAGTTTTCTAGGCTTCAAATTCTTGTCTTTCATTGCTAAATTCTTAATTTAACTTTTGCATATTTTATCACCAAAAAGGGTGGATAAAACTTAACAATTTTGAAAATCTTCTAATTTTATTAGTTTAAACGCCTATATCTCGAAAAGTACTATTCCGGTTGACACGAATGGATAAAAAACGTGTCAGCGCAAAGGCGGAATACACCTTTCGAACGTTTTCCGGACAACCAAGGTTGGCTGTTCTTGCGATAACTGCAACAAAACCCGCAAAAGTACATAAAAATAGCTTTGTTTGGGTATATATCGAAAATTCTTCTTTGGAAATTTAAAAAAAGCTCAATTCAGCGAGCATTAGCGATGTACTTTTTCGCGTAAACTAATGCTATTTGTCTCAAGTTAAAAATTTATGAGCTATCCAATTTTGAATTCAGAAAAATTGCAATTTTCAAAATTCAAAACAAAAATGGCCATAATTGAACTGCGTTTTTTTTTTTAGTTTTTTTTGAGGTATAGGCAAAATACGTTGCACTTAAAGTTTCAAAATATGGTGTGTGGAGATGATCTGGAATTAAATTTTTGAGTAGCTCTGGCCCCACTCCAAATTCAAGGCAACTTTCGGCAATTATACATATTACATTGAGATTTATTTATTTATTGATTATTAGCAAATCTAGAACAACATTATTTCTTTTAGACTACAAATATACTTAACGGCAATAGTTGATGCTTCCATATATAATTCATTCAGTCGCATTTTGTATGTTTGTTTAGAAGATGAAACAACCAAATCCAAAGTATTTGAAGTTTTATTAAACTCATTGAATGTTCTATGTATCGGAGGACAAGAGGTGCATACTACTGTGGGCAAAAAGTAAGGTGAATTTATTTATCAAACTTCGCGGGATTAAAATTTCGCTCTAGTTATTTATTTCATGAGTTGGCAGCACTGTTAATAACATCTGGCCCAACTTTCATGTGAATATCATTATCAGTAATATATTTACGCTTGTGTTTACCAAACGACCAAGAGTGCATTTTTCGATTTTTACAATGTCTGATTTGATTGAGCAGAGAAGTGCCATCAAATTTTGTTTGCGGAATGAAATTTGGTGATTCGACCATGTCGCAGAAAAATGTTTATGAGTGGTACAAAGACTTCAAAGAGGGTCGAGAACGTGTTGATGGCTTGGAGCGCTCCGGACGTCCATCGACGTCAACAGATGACCAACACGTCAATCAAGTGAAGGAGTTAGTGCTCAAAAATCGTCGGTTGACTGTTAAAGACCTTACTGATATGATCGGAATATCAGAAGGATCTGTGAAAACCATTTTGAAAGACCATTTGGGCCTACGTAAAGTCAAATCTCCTTTGGTACCGAAAACTCTCAAATTCTTGGAAAAAAGTCGTTGCGTTGATGTGTGTGAAACAATGCTATCAGACTATCAGGACAAGCTCAAATGCATAATTACGGGAGATGAGACTTGGCTTCATGCTTACGACCCTGAAACAACCGACCAATCAAGCGTATATCGTGCTAAAGGCTAGGCCAGACCGAAAAGAGCACGTCAAAGTCGTTCAAAAATAAAGGTCATGATGACAGTTTTTTTCGATTTTCGTGGTGTGGTGCACTATGAATTCCTTCCACCTGGCCAAACTGTTAATAAGGAATATTATTTGAGCGTTATGCGTCGTTTACGTGAAGCAATTCGTCTAAAAAGAGCAGAATTATGGGCCAACAACTCTTGGTTTTTGCATAACGATAATGCACCGTCTCACACTGCACTCGTTCTTCGTGACCATTTCGCCAAAAATTCCACGCATATCGTTCCGCAACCACCGTATTCGCCTGATTTGGCTCCGTGTGACTTCTGGCTATTCCCAAAACTCAAGAGACTACTCCGGGGAACGCGTTTCGAGTCGATTGAGGAGATAAAAGCTGAATCGAAGAAGGTGCTGATGGCTATACCGGAAATGGACTATTTGAATATGTTTCGGGTATTGGAAAAATCGTTGGCATAAGTATACTTCATCGAGAGGGGATTATTTTGAATGGGATGAAATTGATTTACAAGAATAAATAAAGATTTTTCATTTTACAACCAAATTCACCTTACTTT